>JAYMTK010000564.1:0-21091 GCA_036897405.1 Pelargonium myrrhifolium
AATTATATCAGTTGCAACTTTCAAAGCCAATGAGGTGATGACACCTCATTTAAAATCACTTATACCCACCCAAGTGAATTTGGGGGAGCGGAGCGACCCGTCCGGATCCATGATTTTAAATGAGGTGTCACCTCCTTATTAGTGCAACTGATATAATCTTATATCAGTCAACTGATATACATTAAACCCATATATATATATATATTATTTTAACATTGTTGGTCAACAATATTTTCATAATCCAAACATAAGCAATGAGAATCTCATTCTTGAATAATTTTTTTATTTTTTGTAATTCAAAATCTAAAACCTCTCTTGTCCAAAAAGACCTCATTCAAGCATCAAGATTCACAATATAGGTCATATAATTTCAAGTTTAATTTCTTGATCTCTTTATTGTTTTAGTATTTTGTTCAGTTTACAATTCTTCTTCTTGACTTTTTGTCTACATATTCCCGTAGTCAATTCACAAAATTTTCACTCACTTATAACTATGTTCACTTATTTGTAATTTTATGCACTTAGTCTTTTTCTTTTGACCCTCAACAACTGTGATAATAATGATTATGAGCGTCTCATATTGCCTAGTTACTTCTTTTCTTATTCTGAGTTAAGAGTCTTGACGCTTTATTATTGTTCAGTAAAAACTCTTTTCACTCTCAATGGATTCCGAAGCCTAACATCCGTCAATTGCCAGTTTGTCACATTTGAAGGACTTTATTTTGCGTCTTTACTCAGTGATTGCCCTCTAATCCAAGAACTAACCATATATACATTGTTGCTCCAAACCTTAGAGTCTTTGTCATTAGGGATTTTGTGTTATTGAATATATTACTTTCAAGAACTCTCAAAACCTTTCTTCGTATTCAATTGATCTATGAGTCCATGACATGCCTGCCAAGGAAAAAAAAAAGGTCTTGCATTTCGGATTTCTTCAGTTGTTTGCATAATCTTGAAAATCTTATTTTGCACGGAGAATATATTGTTAAAGCAAGTCTCTTTATATAACTACTGTGCCATCTTAGAATTTTAACGTTACATATCACTGATTTCAATTCAAGAAAACAGTCTCTTTATAAAACTACTGTGCCATCTTTTGATATTCATATGACTATATATGTAACTTCCATTTTTTTTTTTGTCTATCTTGGTCCTGAAAGCTCCATTGCAGGGACAAGAATTGAGGAGTCATCACTAAGATCTGAGTATCTCTCTGAAGATGACAACTCATTGGCTCTACTCTTGAAGGTTGTTTCATGAGCTGATCTCTGAGAAGCTTCCCATTTCTCTGCCAACCCATCTCCTTCAAGCATCCTCACCACTTCACTCATTTTGGGTCTCTGCCTTGGAAGGTACTGTGTGCACAACAGAGCCACTTGAACCATTTCCTCAACCTCAAACATGTCACACCCACTACTCTTCATGTCCTTGTCCACAACCAAATCAAGCTTCTTCTCCTGATGAACCTTCCTCACCCACTCGAGCATCGCGCCTTTCTGGTTCGTGGATTTCCCGAACTCCAGAGCTCTAAGCCCTGAGATCAGCTCAAGAAGAAGGATCCCGAACCCGAAAACATCTGTTTTATCAGAGGACTGCCCTGTGGAGAGGTACTCAGGAGCTATGTGCCCCACAGTGCCTCTCACAGCTGTGGTGACATGTGACTCTCTATGATCCAACATCTTTGCTAACCCGAAATCGCCAACTACAGCTTCACATTGCTCATCTAGCAGGATGTTTGCGGCCTTCACGTCCCTGTGAATGATCTTGGGATTGCAGTGCTCGTGCAAGTACTGCAATCCCCTGGCCGCCCCCAGGGCTATTCTCTTCCTCGCCCCCCAATCCAAGCCTGGCTTCGCTGTGAAAAGAAAGTATGTTTAAACACAACTATACTTCTGTGTGCAACTCGTGCAAAGTTCAGTACTTACATTTGAGGCGCGAAGCTACGCTCCCATTGGACATGTAGGGGTAAACTAGGATCCTCTCTGATGCTGTCGCGCAGAATCCGTGGAGGCGAAGGAGGTTCTTGTGAACTGCAAGGCTGATCATTTCTAGTTCTGTCTGGAATTGGACCTCTCCTCCTGTTGCATTCCCATCTCTGAGCCTTTTCACAGCTACAACAGTGCCATCTTGGAGATGCCCTTTGTACACAAACCCGAAACCGCCTTTTCCAACCAAGTTCTTGCTGCTGAAGTTGTGTGTAGCAGTCTGGAGCTCTCTGAAATGGAACCTCTTCAAGTTTCCTACACAAACTTCTTTGCAGTGTTGCTCTGAAAATTCAAGATTTCAAGTGTTATTCATTGAGGACAAGTAGTTCTGTGAACCAGAATTGGTTGTGTATTCACTTACTATTTACATCAAAGAGTATTTGCTGGTTTTGTCTCTGTCTCCACCAAAGAAGCAAACCAAATCCAAGAACCAATATGGAGATGCATCCAAGGCTTGTACCAAAGGCTAGAGCCAATGATCTATGGCTCTTTTGTGCTCCATAAGGTTGAGAATCTAAGAAACACACCCAAGGAAAGGAACTAAGGTTCAATGAACACAACAATCTCTTATTTGAAAGTGAAACATTGTTGTGAAAGATGTGTTTACTTGGTGAGTTACTATTCAAAGTGAAGGGAAGTGACACTGGTGTTGCTCCAAAGCAATGTTCCTCGGTTCCTGAGGCGCATATCAGAGGGTTTCCAACAATGCTGCGACGAATTCAGACACGAAAAACGCGTAAACATCGAAAAAAATGTACAAACCTTAAAGCATTGGTGTCATTTTTGGCATAGATCACTTACTTGAATGTTTTGGCCAACAAGCTTGGCAATGGACCACTCAAGTTGTTATAAGAAAGATCTCTACAAAACATTGAGTTTAAGCAAAATGACTATTATACCCTTAGAGAAACTAAATGTTTGTGGATATTACTTGGGTTTAGAGAGATTACAGAAAGGTGAGTTTGGTCATGTTGGTAAATGACTGTGGAACTCCTCCTGAGAGACTGTTGTTGTTAAGCCTCCTGAGAGATTAAAAAACAAGGTTAATTACAATTTCTTGTCCTGTACAACACCCATTTGCAATTAAGTACCATGAACTATCAAATTAACTTTTAGTTATCATGTACTTTCAAAACCGTTGCAATTCGCCCCTCCGTCCAAATTCATCAGTTAACTTGGACGGAATTTTTAATTTTTATGAAAATGACGATTTTGCCATTGTTTTTCAGTGAAGAACAAGGTTGAAACTTTCTCTTGGTGGTGGAGATGAAGGGCATTTTGGTCTTTTAATTTATCAACTGACAAAATTTTGGACAGAACTAGACGGAGGGGCGAATTGCAACGGTTTTGAAAGTGCAAGGTAGCTAATTGCAAGTGAATGATAGTACAGGGTAGTAAATTGTAATTATTCAAAAAAAAAAACAACGAACATCATTGGATTCAAGATAGAAATAAATTTCAAATTATAGTGAGTTTGTGATATGTACTTACAAGTATTGGAGAGCTTTGAGTTGGGGGAGAGAGTTGGGAATTCCATTAGAGAATTGGTTATTGGAGAGATCAAGTGTTTGAAGCATTGAGAGCCTTCCAAGCTCAAAAGGGATAGACCCTCTTATATTGTTGTTTTGTAGGAGTCTGTAGTTTAAAACCCACAACAATATTAGTAACAATAGTAACAAAACAACACAAGCTGTATGCTAAAGGCACAGTGTACGAGACTCTCACAGTTGTAGGGTTTTTTACTATACATAGAGACTGTTTTTTTGACAAGAACATGTGATTGTCAATATCACAAAACAACAAACATATAGTTGTGCCAAAACATAACAAAACAAACACAAGCTTTATGTGAAGAAAAAAAGACGGCGCAGTGCATGAGACTCAACTATTGAATTGCAGATTTCTCTGTTCTACAGAGAGACTGTTTCTTTGACTTGATTATGGTCAAGATCACAAAGCAACAAACATATCGTTGCGTCGAGAACCCACTTTAATTCAATAACAAAACAACACAAGCTCTATGAGAGGGAGAAGAAAAAGACAGTTCAATACACGAGATTCCATCATCGTAGAGTCCTCTGGTTTTTTTTTTTTTTTAAGGGACTTGAAACTAAGACCCACGAGAGAAACCAAGAGGCATAACCACTTCGTCTGATTGGTCTGATGATGAGACTCGAACTTGAGACCCCTGAGAGGAACCAAGAGGTTTTAACCGCTTGGTCTGATGAGTGTCGATAGAGTCCTCTGTTTTGCAGAGAAATTGTGTCTCTTCCTATTGAATCAAAACTCACTCAAACATAAGCTCCAAGTTAAAAAGTTTGTACTCACACAATTTGGAGATTTGTCAAGTTCCCAATGCTTGGTGAGAGTGTACCAGACAAGTTCTGGCTTGGAGTTCCTCTACAAACACAAAGAAAAGAAACTCAATTCCACTTCAAGAATTCAAGAACTCTTTAGAATTAGTGTTCTTGAATTAGTATTTGAGTTTTGATTTCGAACTTACAAGCCAATCACTAGATTGTCTTGAGAGCAAGTGACCATGGTCCAACTACAAGGATCAGCAGCAGTTTCATCCCAACTTTCAAGAACACCATGAGGATCTTTCAAACAAGACTTAATACCCATCAAAGCTTGCACTACACAAAAAAACAAGAAATCAAAAACACAAATCCATAATCAAGTTCCCATTTTTCCAATACCCTTTTGCTTCAAGATCAAGAAAAGCACAATACCTTCATTGTTGACACCTTTTGGAGAGAGCATGCCATTACCAAAAGTCCACAAACTGAACAAACAAAGAACAACAACAATTTCTCTTCTCTTCTCCATTGAAGAAGAAGAAGAAGAAGATGAGGTTCTTGTTGTTTATGAAACTTGAAATGGGTTTGGTTTTGAATCTTTGAAAGTGAAAGAGAAATCAAGATGATTGAAAAAAGAAAAAGAAAGTTCCTTCAATCATGCATATCAATATAAAATTCAATTATTAACTGGTTAGCACTGTGAAGTTTAATAATCAAGATTCTTGTTCAAAGAATTTCACTTTGTGGGTCATAAAGTTTTTTGCTGTCAGATGAAGAAAAAAAGACATTTTCTTGCTATTGTTTGCTTAAAGAATCCAACATTCTCTAAAGATGGCCAAAATGCTCATATTCCATTTTACTTTATTTTCTTTAAAAAAAAGTTGTAAAAAAAAGAAGAGAGAGAATCTTGAGGGACATGATCAAGATTGGTGATGTTTCTTCTTTTTTAGCTTTATAAATTCTCTGTTTTAATTTTTTTGCTTTATTGATTCTAAATTCTAATGTACTCAACAATGCCTCCGGTCAGGATTAGTAAGAATCTTGGTTTGTTGTTTCATGTCGTTTCAAGTTTGATATAACCTAATTTAGTGCAATAGCGTGTTGTTATGCTGAGAACCTAGATTTACCGTTTTCTGATAGTTTGAAGGGATAATTACACGTTACTACCATGTTATATACACATTTTGCACGTTACAACTCTGAACTATCTTTCTTTTTTTCAATCTTGTTAAATGTTTCGTCAATTAAATGCTGAAAAGATCTCAATACCCTTCGATTTTTTACACTTTTTGCACGTTACGATCCCTAGACTTTTTTTTATATAGTCAAATTCCGTCGAAGTTAACTGACGGAATGAAATTTTTGTAGTTTAGAGTTGTAATATGCAACAAAAAAAAAGTTTAAAATAGTGACATACAACATGTGTATGTAACATGATAGTAAAGTGTAGTTTCAAATCTAGTGATCAATGATCAACAAATCTACTTTGTTAGGTCAAAAGAATTTGACCAATAATTCTTATTATTATCCAAATGAGTTGGAAATAATTATTCTCTCTCTCTTTTTAAATTATTATTATCACTTTGATTGGAATATTGAGCCACAACTTTTGAACCAAATTTTGTACTCACCCACATGATTTATTTGTTGCATGACTACAACATTTGCAGCATATTAATGGCTAAATCATATGGTTTGGTAAACCTCAAATCTCACTGAAAATTCTCACTAAAAAAAGTTTAAGCTGCGTGAGTGGAAAGAGGTATCGGCTTCGATCTCCACTCAATACACTTTTGAGGAGATGTGAAATCTTTAACCTGTGAACAAATCTCGAATGGGCATCAGGCGGAGTGTGGTCAAACGACTTAAAAGTGTCGACCGCCAAAAGTGTGGATCCGCTTTGGAACCCATGATTTATACCGAAAAAAAGTTTCAAATATTCAAGGAATTAAAGACCAAATTAGAACAAATTTCCCTTTTAGTTCTTTTTCTTTTTATGGTGTTTCCATGAACTTCAAACAAGTACAAATTATCAAGTAAATAAAACAAGATGCAAAACAAATTAATTAATGATTTGTTACTAAATACATTCTCTTATGGAATGAAAAGACAAGTCACTAACATCATAGTGCATTACAACTATGGATTATAATGAATCAAAATAATTAAATTATAATATTACCAATCAACTTAAATTCAACATAATTAGTTTTGTTAATTCAACAAGATGAGATAAGATTTGAATAAAGATCCTATATTTGTTCAAAAAAGATTGAGCATACACCTAACAGATGACTTTAGTGCCTTTAACTTGGTATCTTTCCAGCAACAATTCAATGAAATTTTTGGTGAATAGGAAAATAGCCGATTTAAGACCAACGCCATACATATAACACGATAATTTTATGAACTGTGTTGACATGACACGATATAATTGACACAAACATTTGTACGAGAGAACTAATTAATATGTTTGACACGCTATTAGTGTATTGAATTTACTATCACATGCACTCTTAATTCTTATTTATGTGTAGGTCGTGCATGTCGCAACACAATTTGTGCATGTGTGTTTTAAAAACTGAACACGAATACAATATGATTACAAAATGTGTAAATTCAAACACGTTAGTTTCACATCGTATTCGTGATATTTGTCGTTTCACGCTATAAATTGTCAGCTCTACCTCATCTACAACAATAATATCTTGTTGAAAAGCACAATCCGCCCACAATTTTTTTCAACGACTAATGAGGCAGACACTAATCTCAAGACATCTTCAGCAGGAGAGCACACTTGTCGCGGACTGCACTAAGCTCACGGGGATGACGCTTTCACCCCCTAACCCGACAGAGGCAAATTTAGTTCACTCTTTATCTCGCCTACTTCGACGCAATAAAACCCCAGAACATTAAGAATCGTTGAAAGCCAACTAATCCGCACACAAATGGCAATCACCATATGTCCCTCGCACGATAATGAACCAAAAATGCGAAAAGCTTAGCTAAAAATTGAATATTTGCATCTCACCGGAGCATCTGCCGGCGACAGCCGGAAACCGCCCCGGGCCAGGGCGGTGCCAAGTGCCAATAGTTGTTAATTTTAATGGAATCTATAAAAAAAATGACAAAAACGATATTTGTGGCTGCTGGGATTCGAGCCCAGGTCTCTACGGCCACAACGTAGAATTCTTACCACTAAACTACAGCCACATTTGTTAACATCTATATTAAACAAATTACATATTAGAAAATATTGTATAATATATCTTAACAATGGTCGCACATGTACTAAAATTATGCAAGATTTTTCATTTGGTGTTTGGTACAAAATTACAATTTGACTTTTCTTTGTAAGTAGGGGTGACAATTTGTCATGACTCGATAGGACTTTATGTTCCTATTCCAAACAGGGCATGAGGCGAATTAGTTGAAAGTGTAACATGTAATTAAAATTTATATAATATATAATACCCACCGACGGGACACGAAAAAGATCCCACATTGAGAATGAGGTGTGGATGGGGCATTGGGATAGATATTAGGGTGGGCATGGATATTATAAAATCAATCCCAAACCCGTTTTGTTGTCATTTTTACTTTTATTTTGCAGTAAAATTGTCCCTAAATCAGTTAGCGCGCACGTTAATTCTATTCTCCCATCTCATCGAACAATTTTAAAGGCGCATCCCAAGTCGCTATGAAAACAAAAGAAAGGAAGGAGAATACAAAACACCAAAATCAAATAAATAAACTCCATTTATTGATATAAATACACCACACAAAAAATCAAACAATAACTAATAAGGATAGCATATGATCCATTTTTGTACAACAACAACAACAACAAAAGCACTCCAAAAAGTAAAAAAACAACACTACAATGAATCATCACAATCCTAGTTATAAATGATCAAAAGCAAGCATCAAGAGCACAACAGCAGCACAAGCCAGCACAACAACCTCTCCAAAACCCATGACCCTTGGACTTGGTCTCCACCTTCACTTCACCATATTGAGCCTCATGACCATCTCTTGTTGGGTACCCAATTGGTGCTGGTGGTGAAGCCACAAATGGTCCCTTTGTTGGTGCACCACTTTGCTGATAGTTATAGCTAGACTGAGAAGTACTCATGATCTATTGATCTTGCAAGAAAATTGATGAGCTACAAAAAGAGTTGAAGAAGAAGAAGAGAGGTTTATGAAGATTTTGTGATGTGTTGAAGAATATATGTGGAGATGATGTGTGAGATTGGGTTTATATAGACGTGGAGGTCAAGATGGTTTTGTCTAAGGAAGGTTCTTAAAGGCTGCGAGACCGCGTGAGAAGAGTTTTTTGAAGACTATGGGGTTAAGGAACTTGGTTTTTTCAACTTCAATATTAATATTCGTCACGAGAAAAAAATTGTCAACCATGATGTATTGGTTGAGACTCTTAGCTACTAAATAATGCCCAATGAGATGATGTTACGTTACCGATTAACACTCATATTCGCCTCAATGAATTTGTGGACGCGGAGCGCCCGCATGGATCCATTTCTCTTTGTGTCATGGCTGAGATCCCGGACACTCATCATGAGAAAAAAAAATTTCAGTCATGATGTATTGGTTGAGACTCTCAGCCACTAAATATTGTCCAATGAGGTGATGTCACATCACCGATCAACACTCATATCTGCCCCAATGATTTGTGTGCACGAAGTGCACATCGAAATTCATTTCTTTTTGTTTTATGACTGAAATTTCAGACACTCGATTCATCATTATATATATAAAAACTATGTGTATAGTTTTTGTATGTATGTGTGTATATTTACTTTTCTCATGTGTTCATGTGAATGAAGAAATCATGTGGAAGGTGCACTCATGATCTGGATCAAAGAAAAGCCTGTTTCTAAGAATCTGATTCTTCTAGAATCTGAACAATTTTAGCAAATTTAACTCAAATTCATCATTCTTTGGCATAGTTTCTAGAACATTGGAAATGTCTTTGATCCGTAAAAAGTAACCTATTATTAACATGCAATCCAGAGCTGACAATTTGGACTGGAACGCACAAAGGTACATAAAACTCAATTCGTATTAGTTCGGATTGTATAAAATGTAAAAGACCTTTTCAGGATGGACAAAACTAGAACTCGTGCATTTGACATGTAAAACTATACAATATCTAGACATTCACACCCCAACCGTAATCAAATTAGGCATTTTGCACCCAAAAGTAAGAACCCAATTTGAAACTTAAACCGTTAGCATCAAGTGGTCAGCAAAAATAGGCCTTCTTGACTCAAAACTCCTATTAAACACAAGTCATATCCATTTTTCGCTTACTTATACTAGTTCGGCCAAGCAAAACGAATCCCGAACCCAACCAAAACTGCACGAAAGGCACTATTAACAAAGTACCCAATATGAAGTAAATAAAATTCATCTCAAGTTCAGAGAAGAGCAAGAAAAGAAAAATCAAACCATAACAGAAACAGCAATAAAACCGAACATAATATTGTATTCGAAGCTCGAAAACCCATAGTTGAGCACTAATGTGCCAATAGAAGTTGTGGATGCAAAACCCATCCTCTTACAATGCAAAAGAAACATAATATCTGAAGACTACCAGAACAGCAGCAACGCCACTGCAACGCTTCAGGTTACAGAAAACACAAATGAAACGACTTTGTGATCATCATCACAATGTGCCAAAATGCACTTATTCTTTACTTGAATTGAAACTACTACTCATCTTCTTCCTCGAAGCAACCTTTCAGAGTCGATCTCGGAGATCCACAGCTCTCAGTCTTGTAGAAAGTCTGGTAGAATATGGAGCCACCCGAGCCAAGCTCCTCAAAGCACCTCTCTCTGCGACAGTATCCTTTAACATCCAGCGAACATTTCTTCTCATGAGACGAATCCAGAGCATCAACGTGCACAGCTACGGAGAATTCAGACGGTTGGAAACAAGCCAATACCCTCTCGACCAAATGGTTCAGATTCACGACTTTGGGGTCATAACCCACAGATTCAAAGCTGGCGTAGCTGAAACCATCTTCTGGTGTGATGTGAATAGTTGAGACAGCAGATCCTTCAATGGCATTCATCGAGTAACCGCATGGTTCAAACTCGAAATCACAGATGTCAGAGTCTGGAAGGATCTTCCTGATACCAGAGTCGATAGTCATCCCCGCTGCAGAGCTAGATTGGGTTTTGAAAAACACAGATGCTTTCTTCCTGTCCAGGCCAGTCATGCACATCTCGAGTGTGTACACAGGGTCAGTAGAGGTCACAGATTCTGCAGATGCAGAGTAGATATGCCATTTCTCGGGTTTGTCAGACCCACCGCCCATCACGTAAGCTTTACTGCCTGAACCAAGCTTCCCAAAGTAGCTATCAAGTATGGCAACTTCTTCAGAAAAGTTGCGATGCGGGTATGACTGAGCTCCCGGGAAAATGAAGCTTCCACGAGTGTACCTCACAGATTTAACAGAGAGCGAAAGGGTTTCAGCCAAGTTCAGGATCGGGGGGATCGAAAGGAGTAGCTTTGTAGTCCCGCAGGTTTTGATAACAATCTTGTAGGGGAAAACAAAGAGGCTGGACTCAGAGAGGACATAAGAGTCTACATCATCATTTGCCAATGAATCGACAATAGTGCACTCGGCAGGTCCGAGAATTTCATCAAGTTGGGATTTGGACAGAGCTCGAAGTCCTCTCCCTTCTGGATCCCTAAAGATGCCAGGCTCAAAAAATGTGATCTCCAGCCTCTTTTCATAACCTTCGAATCCGATTGCAGAAACAGCCATTGCCATTGTGAATTAACAGACGCAGTTACAGACCAAAGTTCACCGCCGCAGAGAGAGAACAGAGAAGGAAGAGAGCAAAACAAAGGAAAAACTAAAATATTTAAAATGCTTAAAAACAGTAAATAGATCACGTTATGTGATCGGGTGGCAGAACACTTGGGGAATATCAGGATGGTTTGCGAGCGCACTGCAAATGAAGAAGAACAGAGAAACAGTAAGACCTAATTGATATGAATTTGCAACTAAAAGAACTACAAGGGCATGTTAATGAACTAGAACTTACGTTGGAGTAAGCAGCAGATCTGAACTTCTTAATGCCACCGTTTGGTCGAATGTCTTCAATGCTGTATCCTAGGGGAGCTTCATAAAATAAAGAACTACTACTGGACTTTTTACCACCTTTAGACTCCATTAAAACATTCAGTTTTCCTGATAAAGAACAAAAAACATGAAAAACATTGTTAGAAAATGCAGGATTCATCTTGTTAATAGAAACATAAAGGCAGAAACTTCATAACATGACAAAAACAATGAATCTAAGAGAAATTAGAGAGAACAAATGATCATTAACAGCAGCAACACAATTGAAATGCAAGGTGTAATTGAGCTTCTATTGTAAAAAAAATTGTGACAAGATGAAAACAAATATTAATGAACAGTATCCAGGTGCATAAGATGCAAACAAAACAAAGATTCATGAACAGTATCCAGGTGCATAAGATGTAAACAAAACAAAGATGATTTACAAGACAGGCAAAACTCAGAGCAAATGGTAAATTGGAAAATACTAATAAATATTGAAAGTTCAGACATTTGGGAATGTTTTCAGGCCAAGGCTCAAAGTTGTAAGCAGATTCAAAGGTATTAAATTAAAAACATTTTAATTCATTACAAAACTAGGAAATACAAACATAATGAAGTTGCAAACAGATTCAAAGTTATTAAATTCAAAACATTTGGATCCTTTATAATCTCTGAATAGCTAGAGGAATCAAAACCAGTTACTAAAAAAATACCAATTTATATTCAATACACAGATTGATAATTATTCTTTCAGAACACAAATCCAACATCTCAAATGAAAATAATAGTGATCAACACAAATTTAAGATGCACAGAGCCAAAAAAAAAAATCTTTTAGGAAAAATATATGTATCCCTGAAATCACACCAGACAAAAACTAATAATCAACCACAAAACCCTAAATTGACCAAATGGCTATCAATTAGACAAGATCAAACAAACTTCTAATCATTTTTTTAAACCAATTTAAAATGAAAATGATTCTGATCAACACAAATTCAACATGCACAGAACAAATAAGATCAACAGGCCCATAATCTATCACAAAACCCTAAATTCAAATCAAATTAAGCGCAAGGAACGGAGAACAACTCACAATTCTTAATATATGATGTTGTAACCAGAAGAATTCCCCCAGAACCTCCTCGATTAAAAATTGAAACCTAGAATCAACATCAACAACAACAACAACAAAGAAAACGATCAGAAACCACAATTAATCGCAACAAAAACAAGAAATTGACGATCGATTCGGATTGAAAACTTACAGAATCTAGATCTGAGAAGGAACAAACCCTAGAAACTGAAAATTGGAGGCGGCTGAGAAAATTGGGATCGTATCTTGCAAACCGATTTGTCACAACAATGAGAAAATTGTTGAGGGAGCTAGGGTTTATTTATAGGTGACGTGCGTGAGGACCGGGATTTTCGGATCTCAAATTACGGTCTTGCCCCTGACTCGCTTCCGTGAACGTTCTAGCTACTTTCACGTGGTTTGTTACATAAATGCCCTTTTATTTGTTATGGTAGTTTTTATTATTTTAGAATTAAAAACTTTTTGTGAGTGCGTGAATTTTTTTATTTTATTTTTTTTTGGAGTGCATGAATCACTATTTGCTTTTGTTGGAGGATTTTGTATTTGAACTTTTTTAATGATAAAATAAACAATACTATAAATATTGGAACAATTTAGAGAGTTAGTAAATTCAAAAATAAGTAAGGAACTTGTGTGTATTTTTTTTCAAAATATAAATGTATTTTAGAATGAAATTAATAGTGGGGGCAATTGCCTCCCAAAACTCACTCATGTAAATGTTCTAGATATATTCAAATGTTTTTTGAAATGTTGTTTCCTAAATTTTATGCCTTGTTTAATATTTTAAGGTGAAATAAATAGTATCAAACACGACTTTGAATATCACTAAACTCGCTTTTTTGAACGTTTTATAGACTTTTACGTGTGTTGATATTATTTTTCACTAAATTTATGTATTTTAAAATGTTTTATAATTTGGAATGAATAGTTTAAAAATATCATACACTACTTTCAATGTTTCTTCACTCGTTTTTTGGGACATCCAACCAGATTTTACGTGTGTGTCTATACTATTTTTATGCATTTTAAATATTTTTAATACATAGCATAATGAATCATAAAAAGGCAGACACTAAATACCATGTATCACGTTTTATGAACGTTTTAGCGTATATTACGTTATTTCACTCAAATTTATGCACTTTTAAATATTTTAAAGTGGAAATAAATAATATAATACTCATGAACGTTTTAACAAATTACGTGTGGTTTTGTATTTATTATTTTTTCACTTACTTGTATGCATGTTTTTATATTTTTAAAGTGAATTAAATAAAATGAAAACATCATACTGACTCTCAATGTTCTTTAACCCATTTCCGCTAGCACTCAACTACTCTTTCTTTTATACCTTTTAGCCCAAAACCTACCATATATTATCAACAAGAAGACTCGATTTTGAGATTCAAAACACAACCGCTTGGTCTTAATTGAAACGCCCTTTTATTTGGTAATTAAGACTTTTTTGAGTGCATGAATCACACTTTTTGCTTCTGTTTTATCAGCGAATTTGGTATAAAAATCATTATAACGTGACTAATAAAGTATTAGCAATTTGTCAAAGATTTTAGACCAACTAAAAAAAGAACTCCTAAAAAGCATGGCACAAAAGTTTCATTTTAAGTGGCTAAATTGGACTCAAACTATGAGTCATATTGAAGTTGATGGAAAATATTAAAATCAAATTAGTGTTGTTCATAGTTGGGTTTGACACAATTTTGTTGGGATCTAGTGGGACTAAATTATTGTTTTAATTATGCCTTAAATCCATTTTACTCTTAATCATTTTTTAGGATTTAATCTAGTCTAACTTATTCTTAACACGTAATAGTAACTCGGCCGATATTTGGTTATAAATTTATCAAAGTTTAGTCAAGTTAGATCATAAACCGATGCACAGTTATTAGACCTGATAATTTAGATTTCGCGTTGGAATAATATACATAATTCCAAGTTCGTGTTGGAAATACAAATTCAAACCCGACACAAAGACATCTTGGTTGCGGATTTTGGATATGTTTTGAGCTCTACGTGCGACCTGTATGAGTCATGGTTCATGTGAATTTTTCCAATCTAACCGACTCAAAAACTAATTAGATAGTAAAATGTGTATCATCTCCAATTACTCACATGTTTCGATCCAAATTTTCAATTTTAATTTTTGCAAGGGTTCTAGTTTACGTTTAAACTACATGGGTTTATGCGTACTTGTCCGATTTGATCTATCTCAACAACTTAATCAAATTATCTTTAACCAACTCGATCCTAAAACAACTGCGGATCAAACTACAGCTACAACCAATTCCGGTTCAAATTGTCAAGTCTAGCAACTACAGGACATTTAAGGTTAATTTGAACAAGTAAAAAACCTAATTTGATCCTTGAACTTTCGAGTTTGGACCCAATTTGGTTCCTGAACTTTTTTTTGACCCAAAATGGTCCTTGAACTTTTGTGTTTGGACTCAATTTAGTCCATGAACTTTTTTTGACCCAATTTGGCCCCTGATTTTTCAAATATTGACCCAAAATAGTCCATAAACTTTCAAATAGTTACCTAAAATGGTCCTTGCCATTGAGACCAAATTGGGACAATATTTAAAGTTTAAGGACCAAATTGGGTCAAAACACAAAATTTCAATGACCATTTTGGGTTAAAAATAGTTCAGGATCAAATCGGGTCTAAACACGAAAGTTCATGAACCATTTTGTGGCTTTTAGCATTTGAATAAATAAAAAGGTGTGAGGGTAGTCTGGACATTTCACACATCAACACAGTATTCACGGCTCGGAATAATTTGAATAAAAATAAAGAAGAAATAAAAGTAATTGGACTCCGTGCAGTGGAGATCGTGTTTTGCGATAAGATTCGCGGGACAGGATTGGTGGACAGGACAAGTGGGCCCTACTTGCTGACGTGTAACTCAGCTGTACAATATTGTAATTATTATTTTTATAATTATTTTGTCACTTTAATAATTGTATACTTTTTTACATATATTTATTAATATATGATTGGTGTGTTCCCACTTTTTGTCTTTCTTGACAACTTGAACTTGCCACTCAAGTGATTCTTTTTTAATTATTTTTAGTTTTTGGATAAAACCAGAAATATTCTTAGTAAACACAAATAAACTTGGACACACATGTTCTTGCCATTTAAAAAAAAAAATGACAAGTGTTGTTGTCAAGTTGGATCTTTAATCTTTGAGCAATGTTCTCTTCATTTGTTTAAGTTCTTATAATCTATACTTGTATTTTTCTTATTTGGATCACACCAAAAATATTCAATTAATTCTGAATTGGATTGTCGTGGAAAAAACGTGAGCAGGGTTGTGCAAATCTACATTCACACTTGTTTTTAATGCAAAAGTCGAATTTTGTGTTTTTTGAAGGTCAAATTAAATTTTTTCTTTTCTTTTTAACTTAATAGTGGAGTTCTACATTTAGTCTGACCTATATCGAATCCAAATCCAGATAAGAGAATTAGAAACCGACTCAAATTAGCATCGGATCTTGCTCTGGACTAGAGCAAATCGAATTAGCACTAGGTCTTGTTATGGTCAGACCTAGAGTTGAGTTGGACCGAGAACTAAATCAAATTCAACTCACCTAGACCATGTGGAGTCGGGTTGGTATTTGGGTCAGTTTAATCTTGCACACTCCGTCGTAATAGTAGATTTGAATCATCTTCTATATTTACAATAAGTTCAACCATTCAAGTGCAAATACATTAATATGTGCAGGTGAGTCATTTCCTAACATACTGGCGCCAATGTATTATGTACCTCTACGAAAATGAAACATCAAAAATCACGAGTATTCAAGAAAAAGTGACGTATGCAACTCATGATCTTATCATATAAGCATGTAAGAACCTTCTTCCAACATGACTCAATCAACTCGATCAGTGTCAATTCGATAAAGCGCTCGCCATCTATATTCTTGTTCAACTCCTTGACAACATGAACATCTTTCTTGTCACCCCATGGTTCATGAGGTGGGACATGTGTGATAGAAGCTCATTCCTTCCCAAACACAAGTCATGATCCATGGAGGAGACATGTTCTCATCAAGTCCTTTTCCTTTGCTATTCATCACTTTGTGCAAACACAAGTGAATCAACTAATGGGCTTATGGGCCTGTAGCCCTTGGGTCACATGAATCACAGCCTCTCTCTTGGCCCATGCAACTTAGCCCATGCAATTATGTCACATATGCATAGCTTAAAATTAATGGTCAAAAGGTTAATTTCTGATCTTGTGATAGGATCAGAAATTAATAGTCAGTACGGGTTAATTATAGCTGATTGTATTCATTTGGCTAGTTCTTTAGAGAGAGTTGTGTTTATTAAGCGGTCCGCGAATTCGCTTGCTCATTTGCTTGCTAGGAGCTCGGGTTTCTTTACTGATCGTGTTACTTGAGGTGACGATGTGTGTCCTCCGGGTGTATCGCAGTTGTTATTATCTGATATGAATTAATGGAATTGCATTTTCTATCAAAAAAAAAAAAAAAATACTCCCTTTTGCAACTTAATGGGCTCTTGTTGTAAATTTTAATGAACTCAAGAATTTTAACTAATCTTGAGATATTGTTAATAATATTTGCATAATCAGCTAATTGAAGTAGAGAACGAACATTGTGGGGAGCGAATTCCGGGATATGGAGTAATTAGTGTTGGGTGGGCACCGGGTGCGTCAAGCCAAATCCCCAGGTAGTGTTGTAGTCGCCACTCATTCAGAGATGGGTGTTTAGTTGTTATGGGTCGCATGGAGTAGTTTCCCTTTTAAAAGTCTGTGGAGACGATACCTGTGTCGACCTTAATCAGATTTGGAGTACTATATAAGTTCATACTTGGATTAGTTCGGCCAAGATTAATGTTTGTTTTGTTCCTATTTGTATTATGTTGATTCTATGAAATTGAGTGTTTTTGCACAATTTTCCTAAAAAAACTCACTTTGGAGCATGTTGAATTGGTCAACTCATCCGATTTTCATATAGTTAGAATTACGCTTCATGATACACCTATATGTTTAAATAATTGAGTTCAAAATTACACGATTTTAACCTAATATATTTGATCCATTTAATATTAGAGTCATTTTGTACACAATATTGATGCTCTGGAAGCTGAGGCAGTTTCTCCAGGTTTGGGAGCAAAAGATCTTGGTTCCAAGAATGATCTTTATCAAGAAACAAACCATGGAGGAACAAGCAATATCTGAGGTTCAAATGAGAAATGTAGCATATCAAATAGCTTGCGCCAAAGCAAACAAGGCATGTAATAATCTACTTCAAGGGCACCAACAAGTACTAGTCAATAGTACTAATTCCCCCGAAAGCCTAGTCTTCGCAGATCATTTTTTTTTTATACAGACAGGTGCCGAAATCTTATATTGCAACGGTCTAATACCCGCAAGTCTAGTAGTTTATTCATACCTATACATTGAGGGCTAGTGTTCAGGAAAAAGATTTTGTCTTTCGTCCCTAGTTTAGGGCTTTTGGCACCTGACCGCACCAAAGTGGTCTTTTACACCACCACCACCAAGAATGTGTTGAGTGAGAATCGATCCTGGACCTCCTCCCACTCACACACTCGCAGATCATGAAGAGCAAGAGTAACAAGATTGGCTCTCAAGAAACAAGAAGAGGATGTGGTGTTTGGTCCTCAAAAAAATTGCTCATCTTGCCAACAAAAATGCCACTAGTACTACTACTCAAGACCTAGAGGCTCAAGAGAGTCATTGCAAGGAAACAAGACTGTGTTTAGTGAAATGGCCATGTTTGTGTCTTATGTTTCTTCCATGGATCACAAACCTTTTCGAGCTCAAGATCACGAAGCATCGAATCTTGAAATCGAGAATGTGAATGAGAATGAGATTATAACAAGTACTGAAGCGATTCAAGAACCAGTGGGAGGGAAAGTGGCTTAAATTTCAAGGAAGTGAAACTTCTCAAGTTTAAAACCATATTCTAAAATAAAAGCAACAATGTAACATTTTATCATATTCAAACCCAACTATAAAAATAGCATTACAAATAAACCAAACTATAGCATCATAAAAACCAAAACAAAATAGCTTTAACTATCACAAATACCTTTTCTCCTCAAGCTAGATCTTCTCATAACTTCTTGATTTTTGCTTTCTATAACTAATGCCTTGTTCCTACAACCTCCATAGGAGAAAGAAAAGTTGGAGTATAAGGAAATATCCTCTTCTTCAAACAATGAACAAGATGTTCATGGTCTTTTGGAACAAATTTCTCATCTTTTGGATGGTAAGAATATAACCTATCCCCTTCGAATCGGGACAAGAATGTCATTTCCCCATCGTTCGATACTTTCACCAGGGAAAGACATGGATTAATGCTTAAGTGACCATTTCTTGATCCAAGTCGTCTTTACTCTATACTCTTCCATAATCCAAACGTCGGTTATATCACTTTGATAGCGCGATTTACTAGTAAAAGCTAAGCAATTGTTCAAGATTCCTAGTCGAAAAACATGGTCAGAAAGAAAAAGTTGTAAGGGCATCGGAAAAGAGCCAAATATCTCGTCCTCGATATTAAAATAAATAATAGTTTGTGCGTCGTGAATGAGCTAGTGAATCCACGAATCAAGAAAAGCGTCGGTGTACTTCCTGAGAAGTACACGTGACCGGATCTTGAGAGGTATTTCTACACCTCTCCACTCGTGATGAGCGTTGCCAATACTAAGTATTTCACATAATTGTTTTTTGATGGAATTAATAATCTTGGTAACAAATCTTACGAGCTTGTACTCGTTAGTATTGGGACAAAACCCTAATTTGTAGTCACACCAACATTTTGAGTCCGAGTAAAGTGATCGTCCGAGAATACAAGGATTAGGTTTTGGCAGTGCGACACATTGACCTAAAACTGGATTGTAAAGGTAAGGAGTGTCTATATGCACTGTGTCCTCGTTACAAAGACGTTGTCTTTTTGAGACGAAACAAATCAACCCGTTGCAAGAACCAATCATATTTAAAGAAAGATCGAAATCAGATAAAAGATGTAAATTTGTAACGTCGAAAGTGATGATATCTTTCTCGTGGACCGAACGTAAGATTCTTTCGCCGGAGTGTATCACGTTGTCGTAGTCGTGAGCAGTACTTTTAGTGATGGTTCTTGAAAGATGCAAATTGGTGAAGTGAGGTTGGGAGATCAAGGTGAGCCACTTCTTGCAAACAAGCTTGCAGTTGATGATGGATCTGAAACTCATTCTTGAAGCGATTTCAATGATGATTTCTGTGGGTAAAGCTTGGAAAATACTTTGGTTTTCCATGGCTGTTGCTTCTTGTTTCTTTTCTTGCTAAAACCCTAGCTTTTTCTTTAGGGTTTCAAAGAAGAAGAAGAAATATGATATGATATATATATATATATATATATATATAGATGTTTGAGGCGGTGATAAACCCTAACCTCAAACTCTAAATAGGAAATTTTGATGAAGTTATGTTTTAAGTGAAACTGTGTTGTATTACCAATTCCATTCAAATTATACATCTATATTCTCTCTCTATTTTCTTTTCTTTTCGATGCATACTAGTTTCACCTCGTGCGTTGCACGAAATATGAATTTGTTTTTTTGTTATACACGGATCACTAATACTATCCAAGTGCAGTCAAACTAGTATAATACATAATATATATAGTTTTGAATAAATACTTGATTTAATTTCGTGACTTTCCATATTAACAACTTTATATTTGAAAATGTGATGTTTTGTAATTATAAAAAAGTTTGGGCCAAAATTAAAGATATGATGATGTGGCGCTCTAAAACACATTATAAAACTTTTTTTGGATCCTATTTTTATAGTATGTATAGATTTAATTGGAGCAATGTTACGACACAATGGTACATACGTGAGAGTAAGAATAACTCACATATATATTATTTATAAATATTACCAATCACATGTAACATGTGTCATTAAGTAAAATTCTGTAAAGTTGTGTTTGAGAACATGGATTTAATTTGAAATTCGTCATTTGAAATTCAGCCGGATCGAGATGGTGATGAAGCCGATTATCCTGGAAGGAGCTTCGCAAAAAAAGGACGAGAGGGGTAAGGAGCTTTCGGTTCAAAAGATGAAGAGGGGTGTTGAGCCATTTTCCACTACAAGCGGGTGGGGATCAAAAAACATGGAAGGTGCGGACCTGGTAATGAGTCTCTATTTGCATTAAATTCTCATTATAATGATCTTTTCTAGTTGTGATGAAGCAAATCAATTCATTGCATGAACCGGTCATATTTATAGAAAGATTGAAATCAGATAAAGGATGAAAATTTGTAATGTCAGATAAGACATAATTGAATTGAATCTTAACAAGCGTTTCCCGCTCACAAACTCTTATACGTTTGTCTGAGTCTTAGCTGTTAACCCTATGGCTTTCTCTCTCTCTCTCTTTAGCTTTATTTAGTAAAAATAAATGCCTAGTCCCAGTGATGCGGCTTAAATTTCTGGCTGCCACGTCAATATCTGTACGTCGTCGTATTTGGCTTTCTGGTCTACTGGTCTTCTTCTCCAAGTCAAGGTCAACGGTCAAGGAAGCGGGCGTCGGGCCTGGATCTCTTCCTTGGCCGAATTC
>JAYMTK010000565.1:0-21087 GCA_036897405.1 Pelargonium myrrhifolium
TACTGCTCCAGCCTAAAACCCGAAGACCCGAGACACAGGACTGAGAACCTTACCTTCCTTGACTCGGAGAAGAAGACTAGTACGACACAGTTTTGAGCCAAAGTTTGACCCGACTCAAATTTTCTCAAACAGTCGTATTTAGCTTCTACACCCGACTATGATTCCGATGATGATGATGATGAATTGTATGAGTTGGTTCAAGCTCGTAGGAACGACTTCAAGGATGTTGCAAGAGTTGATAACTCCTTTGTTTGCTCGGCCTCTTTTTGAGGTCATTTCGTCAGGCTAACGACGTTAAATAAATGCGCTCTTGGGAGGCAACCCAATTTTGGTATGTTTGGTGGTCTGCATCATGGCTTGGTCACACTTTTTATGTGTATTTTATCGTTTTAGTGAGCCAGCACATGATGAGGGTTAGTGTTTTAACAATTTCTCTTCAAGTTCTCTTAAAAGTGTAGATTCATTCGTCTGTCGCGACAATGGTGAAAAGAGATTGTCGCGGCACATCCAGGGTGCAGGACAAAGTTGTCACGGTAAAAATATCATTTAACTCCAACAATCGAGAAAAATTTACAAGCATTTGATGTCGTGGCAAGGCCAGAATGTCGCGGAAAAAAAACCTGACGAGTTCAACTTGAAAAAGATGAAGGTTGGAGGAAAATTTGGAGCCTATAAATAGAAAGAGACAGACACTTTCTCCTCACTTGCCCCAAATTCGAAATTTCAAGATCCAAAACTCTCTTAACTCTTCCCCAAGTCCTCATTCTCCAACAAGAACTTCATCTTCTCTACATTTTTAACCTCCATTAAAGCTCCATTCAAGCTTTTCTTCAAGGATTCTGCAACGATCACCAAAGGCATTCACTCTTCATCAAATTTCTAGATGATTTCTCTCCTTTCTTTTACTTGTGTTCTAGATTGCATATAGGGTTTGTAGATTATTTATTGCTTTTCTTTCGAAGTTCTCTCCTTTACACTCTCATAATTCCAATAGTATCATAATGGCACACGTTTCAGCCACATGTAGGAGATGTCGTTTGTCAAACTCTTCCGATGACCCCATTGAAATCTTATCTTCCCCATCGAAAAGTGAGGAGGAGATGTCAGCACCTACTTACGAAAAGGATTATGATCCTAGTGAACTCTCCCATTGGGAGGAAGACTATGATAAGGATCCCAATTCGAAAGATTTTATGTCGGTAGTGGACCCTAACCGTTTTACAACGGTTGATGTGTTATGATATTATGATAAACTTCTCGGCAAAGATGTCAAATCTATCTCAAAGAGAGGTTTATTGAAAACTATGGTGGTCAAAAGACCATTAAAAAGAAAGTCAAGGCAATAGGGTTGTTTAGGTTCACCATAAACCCAGTGTCTCAAGGCTCCCTTGATGAGGTGAGAGAGTTTAAGCCTGGCGAGGTCATGAGCTTTCAAGCTTTTGTGTTGATGCGGTCCTCTTTGATTTGGGATAGAGTGGACATAAGCACTCACGTCACCGCAATGCACTCTTATGATTATTCTTGATGTCGTCGATCGAGTGTTTGTGGGCGAGCGCTTGTGCACGGATGCTCGTGCATGGAAGCTCACGCACTGGCAGGACTTGGCACATAAGGCTTGCGTTTATGGCCATTCACACAAAATGACTCGTGCGGGCGACTCGTGGATGAGATGCGGATGGGCTCATGCAAATAGAGCCTCGCGTGGATGACTCACGGATGAGGTGTGGATGGGCTTGTGTGGACAAAGTCTCGCGCAGATGACTCGTGGACGAAGAGAAAATAGACTCGGGTGGAGGACGTATGCTCGTGCGAGAGGAAGCACGCGCAGAGAGTCGTGTGGAGGCACTCGCACATAGATAAGGGTTTTGTGAACGAACCCCTGTGGTTGGCTTGATGGTCGAGACAAGTGACATATGGATGGACGAAGCTTTCACATCTCTCCATGTGTGTAAAGAGTTTTGCAAGACTCATTTTGGTGCAAATGTTCATCCCAATCCGACCTTTGCATGGTTAGGTGTGCCACGTGTCACTCTCTCATTGGTCAACTTTATTCTGATTTTTTATGACGGATCATAGGGTTTTGACAGTGGTCAAGCGTAGAGGGGAAGTGATAGTCAGGAGCTAGATCAAAATTCCATGGATGTTTTGGGGGGAGGCAAATAAGGAGAATGTTCCATAAAAGATCTCGCAGGTAGACCTTGTGGATCATATCTGCCCGTCCAAGTAGTCGTTTTTTCAAGAGGAAAGTGGGTGAAACTATATGCAGTCGGGCCGGTTGGAACTATTAGTTCAGGTCTCAAGTTAGGATCTGAATTCTATAGTTTCAGTTTATTGGTTTTTGTTTATGGGTTTTTGTTATTTAGGTTTATTTTTGGGATATAGAATATAATTTTTGCATGTAATAACTGACTTGTGGTTCATTTTATCTCCATATTGGGAGGGGGAATGGTTCTAACGCTAGTCAGGAGTATCTAGGCGGTTCTGGTTTACCGTTCCATCTTGTAATCATTTTGAACTCATTTTAATGTTATAAAATCTCCTTAAGTATACAAAAAAGTAATAAATAATTATTTAAATTATTAAATTCACTTATTTAAATGAGTAAGGTTCCAATTGATTTAAGTAAGTTAATGACTTTATTGTTTCAAATAAATATTCATTAATATTGTTTTCTTAATATGTGATCCAATTATGATTGAAAACTCTAACAAAGATTCGCGGTCTCACAGGTTTTGCTGGCGAGCTTTGAGGGAATCAACACAATGAGTACAACAACCTCCATAATTTGCATAGTCAAGTCATTGATATTGTTTTTATTTTAGAAATACGGTGAGAAATTTCATGAGAAAAGGGAAGATTACCCAATTTCAGGATAACCACAAGCAGTTTGGTCAAAAGCGTATGTACAATAGACGAGACGAATGCAAGACACTTGAGCGTATGGTGAACCTTCTTAGCGCCCCCGTCTACGACACGTACACAATCAACATGATCATCTAGTAATAATGTTCAATTTCAAAAAGTCTAGGCCAAAATTTGTGCCTTGTACAAAAAAGAAAACATTCCAACCTCTCAATCGTTGACCCTAGAAGGATCGATTGGTTGAGGAGGAGATTGCCCCAAAGATATAAGAAATAAGCCATTGATCATCTCAGCCAACGTCTTTTGAGCTAGAATCGAACGTATATTTATTGACAACGGGATTTAAGTGAATATCCTATATCGGAAAACCTTCCAAAAGCTCGGTCTAAAGGACAACTCCCTCTACAAATTTACAGGTGTGTTGATGGGATTAAACAACACCATCAAAAGTGTTAAGGGTCTTGTCTCCTATCCCATAACCTTCGACGAGGCCCCCAAAGAGAAGATTTTTACTTGCGAGTTCATGGTTATTGACATTATTTGGATCACAATGCCATCTTTGATCATTCTCTCATCAACGAGTCTGAAATGGTGTCAGCGGCCTCTTCTAAGGCATCAATTTCCACACCGATCAAGGGATATTTGTCATCATTGTTAACCTAAAGAAGGTGTGGAAACACCTTGTGAAGCAAAGCCAAAGCAAGAGGAATGCAAAGCTAATCTACCCTTTCTAAGATATCAAGGCAATTGCAATAAGGAAATGAGCATTAGCCCCGAATAATGAAGTTTTGATCGTTTTGCGTGATCAACTAAAGGAACCAAAACTTGCGTTGACCCGTAAAACTCAGGAAATCAGGTTCAGAGAAAAGTGCAAGGCAAAGAAAAATTTCAAGATCAAAACCCCTAGCTTTACAAGAAGAAATCTAAGACCTCGGCCAGAGGGTCTAGCCCCTCATCTAAGACGAACAAGGGAATGGTGCAAGGGTCTGACCCTTTGGCCAAAAGAGCAAGGCTTTGGCTGGAGAGGGCGACCTCTCCCCTGAAATGACCAAGAATATCTTGGCTCCCCAAGACACTTCTTCAACCAAGGTGTTTCGAACAACTGCATTCCCAATTCACCCGAAATGACGGGTGCGCCCGAACTTCTAAAGGTGGTATACTTTACAAGTACCACATCCATAGACGTCCTCAAGGTCCTCACTAGATAAGTGGGTAAAGTCTCAGGATCTTTACATCGTTGGGGGCGAGAGTGATGATCCAAAATATAAAGAAGCCTAAGAAGAAGATGAAGAGACTATCAAGAATCATAAAATTGACATGGTGCTTGAAGAGTACGAACTCTGTGTGAACGAGGTCCGTAGATAGTGAGACCATCATCTATGAACTCGACCCCGAGAATGTCACCAAGGTAAGAAAGTACCTCTCACTCGAAGAGTAGGCAAGCTCATAAAGATAAATATTGATGTCTTCGTCGGGGTCTCTGCAAACATGTTTGACATTGAATACGAGGTCTTTAAGCACAAACTTGGAATCTTGAATGGGGTCATCCCTGTCAACCAGAAACGAAAGAACAACTCTTGCGAGAAAGATGAGGTCATTCAAGAAGAATTCAAAAAATGCTTGACCGTGGGTTTCATTCGCAAGTTGAAGTACCCCGAATAGTTGAAGAATTTGGTCATGTAAATGAAAAATATGCCTTAACGTCAGTAATTTGAACAAGGGGTGCACGAAAGATGATTATCCTCTCCTCCACCTTAGTAAACTTGTACACTCCAAAGCGGTCATCGAATTTTTTCATTTTTGGATGTCTTCTCTAGCTACCACCAAATCAAAATGTATCTTGGGGACCAGGAAAATATCGCATTTATAACAATGTACTCTATTTAATGTTATATTGTAATGTCTTTCGGATTAGAGAACGCGGGAGCTACGTACCAATGAAATGTGAACAATGTTTCCACTCCCTAAGTCAAGTGAAACCTTAAGGTGTACATCGACGACATGATCTTCAAAACATATAAGGACATATCTTAGTTGTTTGACCTCAAAGAAATATTCACTACACTTAGGCGATTTAACATGAAACTCAATCCCGGCAAGTGCTCATTTAGGGTTAGTACGAGAAAATTTCTTGGAATCATAGTAAGCGTGTGTGAGATCGTGGAAACTTAGAATAAGGATCAAAACTTGATTAAAATGTGAGAGCCGAAGTGCCTCAAACAATTTCAGCAGCTCACAAGACGGATTACCGCCCTGGGCCGTTTCACCTTCCATACCGCTGAAAGGCCCTCCATGTTCTTCAAAGCCTTGGAAAAAATGGGTGATAAATTTGAATGGATTATGGAATGTATCCATGCATTCTAGAAGCTCAAAACATACTTGGCCCATCTTTCCAATCTCACCATTCTCGAACTTGGAGATGAGCTCCCACTTTACCTCGCCGCCTCCGATCGCATCAACTCAACGGTCTTGGTCAAGGATGAGGAGAAAGCTCTGAAACCAATGTATTTCATCGCCCACATCCTTAGACCTACAAAGCTGATTTGCACCCGGATAAAGAAACTGACATTTGTCATATTCCAAGTCGAGATGAAGTTATATCAATACTTTCAAGTTCACCATATCACAGTCATCACTAGCAGTCCCCTGAAAAAGGTTATGGATGGCGAATTCAGCAGGCTCCTAGCTTAGTAGGTAGTGAAACTCTTTTTTCTCAACATTCAGTTCCAACCACAAACAACCATTAAGGGACAAGCCCTTACTGACTACATCAATGCGTACAACTTCATTGAACCCATCGATGAAGACACATACCTCACTAGGGTGCCCAAGAAAAATAAAAGATGTTGGAAAACATAAGCTTGCGCAAAAAAAAACGCATGGGAAAATGAAGCCTCTATCTCTGAAAAAACCTCATAAAAAAACCTTTGGTTACTCTACGTGTACGGTTAGTATAACCAAAGTGGCTACGAAGTTAGAATTATGATAGTTTCACCTGAATAAGACAATGAGAGTTAGGTCCTGAGACTTGAGTTTTGGGTCACAAACAACCAGGTCGAGTACAAAACTCTCGTTACCGGTATGAAAATGGCCACCTCCCTATGCATTAGGACCCACCAAATGAAATGTGATTCATAACTCGTTGTGAACTGAATTTGAGGGTAGTATGGAGTATGAGACCCCACCTTGTTGAAATACTAAGAGCGCGTCACCACCTTGACCGTGGAGTTCGACTATTGTCATGTAGGACAAGACCCACGATAGACAATCGTGAAACAATTTTTTTTTTTTTTTTGAAAATTTTCTCTCAAGACTACAACAACATGTTCAAAGGCATGCAAGTGAAAATCTCAACTTCCACAGTCATCAAAAATCTTCTTCCGACTAAACCATTCAAGAAGGCTCATGATGTTAGATCGATGACAACTTCAGTTACATGTTGGATAAACAACTCCCTTGAGACTCTGCAAAAGCCAACTCCATAGTCAAGAGGTCTGCCCGTTACACGATGAACTAAAAAGAAAACTTATACTAAAGATTATTCTACAAACTCTTCCTTTGTTGTCACTATATGAAAGAGGTCAAAAAAGTGTTTGAAAAAATCCACCAGGGAATTTGTAGTCACCACCATAGAGCAAATAATCTAGCCGAAAAAGTCATGCGATAAGGAGACTACTAGCCGTCCCTAAGGAAAGACACATATCACTATGATCAAAGATGTGTGGATTGACAACTCCATCCATATATTTCGCAAGCTCCCTATATTGAGAAATCATTCATCCTCATATAATGACCCTTCAACATGTATGGACTTGATATCATCGTCTCGTTCAATCCTTCAAACAAGAAAATTTGGGTTGTTGGGGTCGTTGACTACTTCACTATGCATGTAGAAATGAGATCTTTCGCCAACATCACCCAAGAGCGTGTGATGGATTTCATATAGGAATACATATTTTCCTGCTTTGTACTCCTCCAATCTATTATCTCTTACCACGATATTCAATTCTACAAGAAGTTCACAGACCCGTGTGAGAAATTTAGGGCGTGACATTAGAAGTCGTATGCTTCCCATCCACAAGGGAATGACCAAAACAATTCTGTAAAAAGTACCATCGTTAAAGGCTTGAATAAGACAACCAAAGTCCAACACAACATGTGGTATCAACAACCCCAACTCGTCTTGTGGTCCTTGAGGACCATCTTATAAATTGTGATCGACGAAACATTGTTTCAATTGGTGTGTCGTTTGGAAGTGTTGCTACCTGATGTAACCACCATGCTGACCTTGGTGACGGAAGGCTACGATGAAGAGAGAAACATAAACTTCCGACTCGTTGACATCGACTTTGCGAAATAAGTAATATTAAAGGTTGCTTTAGTGATGGTTGCTCGAAAGTAATAGACCAAGCAGTTCCACGATTCCAAATTTCATCCCTAAGAATTCAAATATGGGGATTAAGTTCTTCAAAAATATGAATCCACATGAGAATGTCCCTAAGGTGGAAAGCTTTTCCCAATGTGGGTAGGCTAATTCTTAATATTCAGGGTGGTTTTCCCTGAGACTTATCATATGAAAGACCAACATGGCTATAAGTCGGAAAACTCATGGCACGAAAAAAAACCATAAAGAATTTCTATCCTATAAAGGAGGAAAAGACCGTGAATTCACTCCTAGAGAACACCGAATGAAAGTGCTCGTCCCCGAGAGGAGTCATGCTTGATACTTGTAAAAATTTGCAATGAAATGAAAAGAGCACACAAAATTTGTGTGCATTGAAGATGTGAGCCATCTTCGAATGCTCTAGTCGCAATGCAGTTTCACTCCAAAAGTGGCATACTTGGAGACTATGACAATCTTCAACAGATTGGTTCATATGCGACCTAGCTCGAAAGGTGAATGTCCGTGTTGAACACATTGTCCCCCAAACAGATGATTCCCATGTGATGTCACTTAAAATATGGCATCCTTCGAGACCAAATCAATCTCGAACGGATTGGTTCACATACAGTCTAGCTCTAAAGGTGAATGCCCGCATTGAATGCATTGTCCCTCAAGGGAATGGTCGCCAATGTGATATCACTCTAAATTTGGATTCCTTAGAGAACAAATCAATCTCCAATGAATCAGCTCACATGCAACCTAGCTGAAAAGTGAATGTTCATGTTCAACACATTTTCCCCCAAAAGGGCAGTCACCCAAGATGGCATCCTTGGAGACCAAATCAATCTCTAACAAATTGGTACATGTGTAACTTTACTCAAAAGTCGAACACTGATAACTCGTGTTTCACACTTGTTATTGGGCTCTAATTCATGCTATTTTTAACTCTAATTCTTCTTGATTTGATCTCAATTTCTATAATCTATTGTCAGTTTTGTCATATCTCGCATATGTTATCTCTTTTATGCTTGATTGGAATTATTGTGTTAATTGTTAGTATTTTGATGTGTTAATGGGCTAATAGAGCTCATTTGTGTGTATTTAATGCTTACCTTGGTTTGAGAGTGTTATATCAGGTAAGGCTTGAGCTTACATGCACATGAAGACGAGCTATCATGAAGAAAGCCATCAAAAATAACACAAAGTGCAGAGAAAGGTAGCGATGCCGCGACAATGGAAGAGAAACAGAACCTCCCTAAAATCAGCATAATGCTGCGGCAAAGCAAGATGTCGCGGCAATCGACAAGACGGTAACAAAAGGCAATAAGTGAAATATTTTCGCGACAATCCACGATGCCGCGACATTCTAAAGTCCGAACACTATAAATAGACCTTTTCTAGGTCTGGTCTAGAGACTCCCTTTTTGCCGTCTCTTCCCAAGGTTTTGCAAGGATTCAAACCCTTGAGTGACCAGAGCTTTGGAAGGATGAATATAAAAGTTATTTGAAGGTTTAATAGTTGGTGGATGCAAGAAGAAGGATTCGAAGACAATTGAATATTGACGCCCTTCGATTATCACACAATTGCGACATATTGTGTCGTCTTTTTCTCTTCTAGGGTTTGTTTATCAGTTTTACTATTTTCCAGAACTTGATGATCTTGGATATTAGTTTGTTTATTTGTTTTTCTAGTATGAACAACTAAACTCCTTGGTGGGGATGCTTTTGGATTATGCATTAATATATTAGTTTTGGAAATTATGGCTGTGTCGTGTTTATGTTTCTTTGAGTGTTAGCTTTTTGTTATTTTACTATTTTTTGGCCAATTATAGTTGGGATTCATGTTTTGGGTCTTTAGTATGAAGTAACTCTAATGTGGAGTTTCATTCATTGAGTTGAGCAATTATGTCTTTACGGTTAAGAGTGTGCGTTCTTTGCCGATGATTCAGTTCGTTGTCTAGAATGTATGTGCAGCCCTATGCAATAGTATGCTTGGAAACACAGTTATCTCGATGTGATGTCTTGGTATTCATTCTAAGTTCCAATCACCTCTTAAAGTGAGGCTTGGATACATTATAGAAGAGGTAGCATAACACTTGACAACCCTAGTAATCCGATCTAATAAGTTGAGCATAATATCGAATTGCATCCCTATCCAAACTCGCTTTCACTGATTTATTACTCTATTTTCTCATTTCCATTCTCCTTTACATTATATTGTTATTTGCATGATTTTGTGTTTGACACACTCACTTTTGCAACCTGATTTCAATATCTGTCTTTATTATTATTTTGAGAACTTTTGGATCACTATCACGAAATTTTCCCTAAGAATCGATAACTTGGACTTCCCAGTCCTATATTACTTGTGACACTAGTACACTTGCTAGTATCAGTAACGGGTTTCCACCTATCAAACACACGCGTTGTGAGCCAACGCTTATCGGTCTCGATGATCTCCTCCTCCATAGTGTGTACATAATGGGTATTCCCATGATACCTCCCCTCGAAGGTCCTCTCAGGGTCTATCACGGGGGCCACCCACGATTCCGGAAGGTTATAACCTATTTGATCATACTTGCTAGAGTTGAGGTATTCCTCATTGGAAAGGGAAAGAAGTGATGAAAATTCCTCAAAGAACTCACCCATAATCCACTTATGGCATTTTCGGGAAGTCGAAGTGCCATCCACAAATGACCCCCACCTTGCCAAAACTAATTGCGCGTTGACACGTGACACAAAAAGTGGTAGAGTATACGAGTCTTTCTCTTGGTAAGAGAGACGAGGGGTCATTTAATAACAATTATTACACACTATCTATTTTCTCTCTCTAAAAAGCTTCTTATGATTTTCTACCGAGATCTCATTCTCACGCCCGAGACGTTTCTCGAAAACACATTCGGGATCTATATTTTCGGTGTGTTGCCTCGTACAAATCACATTTCAAGGCTTTGAAACCAAAGCGAAATTGGATTTGAACTTACACTTACACATTGAGAAAAATGCCGTAACACGTTGACAAGATGACACACGTTCTAGTGTGCTCTCGTTGACCATCAAGTACAAGCGCATCACAAAATATTACACGTATATAATTTCAATTATATATTTATTATTAAAAAATTTAAATTGCACAAATTATTATTCAAAATAAGATATATTTTGCACATTTCAAATGATACAACAATTCAATCATTTAGTTCATGTCACATAAACAACACCTAAGGTTATATCAAATTTCTTTATTATTTACTGTGTAACACACGAAACACAAAGTAATATATATGTAAAAGAATATTTTAATTTAAATCATTAAAGCCCTTCTACTTTTGGTCAATATTCATGATACTTTTTTTTGTTTCCATTAACACTTGAAAAATCTGTGACTATAATTCAGACACTTCGTGTAGCAAAAAAATAAAAATCGAAAAGAAAAAATCCATAAAATTAGAATATTAAGGGTTGGCATGTAAAAAAGAAAAAGAGTATTCATTTATTTATTTATTTATTTGGTGTTTTATTATTATTATTAATATGCGAGACTCATCTCCAATCAATAGGCAAATGTGCTTGTACTGTTTTGACCTTTCGCTTTCTCTGATCTAATCTAGGGTTTCCTCTGCTCGCTCACCTTCAAACCCTAACAACAGCAATCGAATCAAATCAAATCAAAACCCAGCCACCGTGACGGATCGTTCGAACGATCCGTCGATCGATCACTCAACAACAGGCCCTAGGGATTTTGCGTTCGCTATCGTTCAATGAATTTCAGAACAAAAGCCCTAATTTGCTCTCCTTCAAACGTTTAATTTGCAAAAACCGGACCAAATCTAAAGCATTCCTGACGATGATTTTTAAAATTTGTTCATTTTCATTTCTTTGTACACGGATTTGATGGACAATCGAAGGGAAAGACCCGGTTTTTGATGAAGGGAAAGAGATAGGGTTTTTGGGATTCTGTTTGGTTCGCGAGAAAAAAAAATGTATAAAACAGTAGTAGTGTTTCAAGGGGAGGATGTTCTTGGGGAAGTAGAGATATACCCATATTCACAACAACAACAACAACAGCAAGAAAATTTGAAATTCTTCTCGGTCGATGATGTGAAGGAAATCAGAATAAGCCACTTCTCGCAACCGAGTGAGAGGTGCCCACCACTTGCAGTGCTTCATTCCATTACGTCTAGTGGTGTTTGCTTCAAAATGGAGTCAAAGTCCTCGCAGTCACAGGACACGCCGCTCCATCTTTTGCACTCTTCCTGTCTCAGAGAGAACAAGGTATAGCAACAAGAACTTGAAATTTAATTAAACAAAAAAATGAAGGAAAAAAAACCTTGCCCTACCTTCAAAATTCTAATTCTCTAATGTTCAACTTGAACGAAGTAAGGAAAGAGTTGAAATCTCTTGATTTTCCAGTGGACAGTGGACATGTTGGACAGGAACATCTGGATTTTTAAAAATTTCAGTGAACCCTGTAATGTTTTAGCTTCTAATTTTGCAGGTTTGCCCTAAATTTGCTTTAACAGATGTGAACAGAAATGTTTGAGCTATTCTTGTAGAACAATGACTTGGACTTGGACTGATACTTAAACTTATCAATGTCGCACTTAATTTTTGTTTGATTATTGTTAATCTTAATCTTGCAATGGATGTGGTTAATAGATGGTTGTATCTGGAGATGATACTGATGATGATTTTAAGGGGTAGCTATAATAGATCCTTTTATGGAAATATATTCCATATTACTTGGAATCATTTGGCATTTTAAGGAAACCTATTTATGGGCCAAAATTGCCCCAGATTCCTACTCATGGTGTGAAATGAAATATTAAACCTGCCCCCAATGTATGCTGCTCCAGATTTCAACTGTGTTAGAGCTACTCAATGTATGCTTCTGAATACATTAGGAGATTATGAAAGTGGGTTATTTGATAGATCTTGTTTAAAATTACGCCCTTGAATATTTGTGATTGTTTTCTGTCGATAATCCTTCTCTGCGAGTTTTGTGCCCAAAGAAGATCCATTAATGGCTGGGCTAATGGTGGATTTACAGACTTTATGTCTTTAACTGCATTTTTAATATGATATTGAAGAAGCTATGGAGCAATGCATGACCAATTATCAAACCATTTTGTGTTGTCTGATTGTTGTTGTTATATTGCTATTGACTGAAGAGCGGATATTATTCTTTTAGCATCTTCAATTTCAAGAAGATAGTAAAGATTTTCCAGATTAATCATAATAACAGGTTATCAAACTATTATGCATTTTGTAATTATTGGATATGGTCAAGTTACTGCAGAGTTGTGGTTGTGTTGAATATTTGATGTTAGCAATGACCACTAATGCCTTCGCATAGTTTGATAATATCACCCATTAAAATTATAATACACTGAAAAGTATTTTTCCTTGCTGTGAGTAATACCATTGAAAAAATTCTTCTTCATTGACTATTATTGTGCATGAATCATGCATATTTACCGATTTAAATTATTTTTCTTGCCCATAATTATATGCTTACTGCTTCTATAAATTGAGTGTGATTAGTGTATGATGTTGACAGACTGCAGTGATGCCACTCGGAGGTGAGGAGCTCCATTTGGTTGCCATGTACTCTAGGAATAATGATAGGCAGTATCCATGCTTCTGGGGTTTTAATGTTGCATTGGGACTATACAATTCTTGTCTCATCATGCTGAATCTTAGATGTCTTGGCATTGTGTTTGATCTTGATGAAACGCTAGTAGTTGCAAATACGATGCGCTCATTTGAAGATAGAATTGAGGCCCTACAGCGCAAAATAAACACCGAGGTTGACCCACAACGTCTTTCTGGTATACTATCAGAGATTAAGCGCTATCAGGAGGACAAGAATATATTGAAGCAATATGCTGAAAGTGATCAGGTTATAGATAATGGGAAGGTGATTAAAGTTCAGACTGAGGTCGTTCCTGCCTTGTCTGATAACCATCCACCAATTGTTCGCCCAATCATACGATTATATGAGAAAAACATCATTCTGACTCGCATTAATCCACTGGTAAGTATTCTGGCCATCATCTTTATCCTCTAAAAGGTCATATGATGACACTTAATATTCTGGGATCGGTGTGTGCTTTATCACCTATAGTTTCTATGGCATTTACTTGATGTTGGAGTCATCTTTTTGAATTATTATCTCTTTCATTAGTTAGACACACACACACACTAAACATACAGATTCTTGGAAATAATTGATTTGTTCATGTGATGCATGAACTTTTATTTTGCATAGATTCGTGATACAAGTGTTCTTGTGAGGTTGAGACCTGCATGGGAGGATCTTAGGAGTTATTTGACTGCTAGAGGACGCAAGCGTTTTGAAGTATATGTTTGCACAATGGCTGAAAGAGATTATGCTTTAGAAATGTGGAGACTTCTTGATCCAGATTCAAATTTGATAAACTCAAAAGAATTACTGGATCGCATTGTGTGTGTTAAGTCTGGTGAGTGTCAATGTGCCATTGCCCCATCATCAGGTGGCATGCACTTTTCTTCCTGTTCAATGAGGCGAGCTTATAAAATTTATGGCTTAAGATACTATCTTTTTTATTTTTTTGCAGCTTCGCTTGCTATTTTGTGAACTGTTACAGTCATCTCCTTGCATTACTAATTATCTTTCCTGAATTTGTTAGGTTTAAGGAAGTCATTGTTCAATGTCTTTCAGAATGGAATATGTGATCCTAAGATGGCATTGGTGATTGATGATCGCTTGAAAGTTTGGGACGAGAAAGATCAACCTCGTGTGCATGTTGTTCCTGCATTTGCTCCATACTATGCTCCCCAAGCTGAAGTAAACACTGTATTTTTGGTTATGTAGTTTGAAACTGCATTATTGCAGAAATCCACACACAACTAATGCACTCTGAAGTTTAAGTGTTTCCATGACATATATTCATTCTTAACACTCTACGGTGCAGGCAAATAATGCTGTACCTGTGCTGTGTGTTGCAAGAAATGTTGCATGCAATGTCAGAGGTGGATTTTTCAAGTAAGAAGAATACTGGACCCTTGTTATGTTGCTTGAATATTAACTCACCTGTTAACTGTTACCATTGGAACTAACATTATGATTTTTTGAACAATTAAACATCTGTTCTAATTTGTATTTTTATATACAATATATATATATATATATATACACACATATATATACACACATATATTTGCGTTATTTGATGTTGGAATATGCTAACAGGGAATTTGATGAGGGTCTTTTGCAAAAGATTCCTGAAGTTGCATATGAAGATGATTTCAAAGATATTCCTTCTCCTCCTGATGTGAGCAACTATTTGGTTTCAGAGGTCAGTCTTTAGTATTCCTATTTCCTTTTTTTTTTCTTAATGAGTATTTGGAGCAGTTATCTACTTCTCTCTTCCTCTTTAATTCGTGCATCATTGTCTTTGAGCTATTCAGGATGATACTTCTGTATCAAATAAAGATACACTTGCTTTTGATGGGATGGCTGATGTTGAGGTTGAAAAACGACTGAAGGTAAATTCAGTTATTGTGCTGTAAGTGTTAGTACTGTTAGAGTCCATGGAAAATATAGAGTTCTTTTCTTTTTTTTCCGCTTTGGTTTTTAAGATGCAAAACTTTAGAGGTAGAAATAAGTGATATAAATGGAAAAGATTGTTTTGCTTTAGTTTGTAAATCTTTTGAGATGAATTTTATATTGTCCATATGTGTTAAGGTATCATTAGCTTCATTATTCACCCAATTGTTTTCAAATGCAGGAAGCTATTATAGCTTCTCCAGCAGTTCCCACTACAATTGCTAATATAGATCCAAGATTGGCTCTTCAGTTCACAACGGCATCTTCTTCTAGTTCAGTTCCTTTGCCAACTCCGCAAGCGCCAATGGTTCCATTCCCTAGTACGCAGTTCCCTCAGGCAGCTTCCCTAGTTAGGCCACTAGGTGCTGTTGTCCCTCCAGAACCAAGCTTGCATAGTTCTCCAGCTAGAGAAGAAGGTGAAGTACCAGAATCTGAATTAGATCCTGATACAAGGAGGAGGCTTCTCATATTGCAACATGGGCAAGATACTAGGGAGCATACATCAAGTGAACCTCCGTTTCCTGTTAGACCTCCAATGCAAGTGTCAGCTCCACGGCCACAGTCACGTGGTGGCTGGTTTCCTGGAGAGGAGGAGATGAGCCCAAGACAACTGAACCGGGCAGTATCCAAAGAGTACCCTTTAGATCCAGACCCAATGCATGTCGAGAAGCACCGACCTCATCATCCGTTTTTCCCCAAGGTTGACAATGCTATACCACCTGATAGAATCATTCATGAAAATCAAAGATTGCCAAAAGCGGTGAGTGATATTTGGTGCTAGTCCCAGGTTTAGGGTTTTAGCTTTGGCTTTCTCGTTGAATTTTAAAGTTAGAGCTTTTAATTGATGAACAAAGTGATCATATAGGATTTTATATTTGCAGGTACTTCAGAGAGATGACCGTTTGAGGTTAAATCATTCATTTTCTGGTTATCAGCCTTTCCTAGGTGAGTTACAATACTCAATCAATTTGAAGCTCTTGATTGAAGGAGTTTCAATATTTAAATTGTTTTCTCTTTCATCTGTGGGCTTTCTTGTTAAACTATTTATAGCCATCCTCTATCAACTTTTAGTTAATATAACTTTTTCATATGGGCTGCGTCAGTTTTGTTACAGAAATAACCGGAGTTAATGTAACAAGTGAATAGGTTCTTAATTATATTGTTTATTGGAATGGTGAGGATAAGGGCCTTGTTCCTGGTACTGCTAGTTGGAGTTGGAGATACCCTGCCACCATTTCACTTATTTGTCTCTCTTCATTGAGTATATTTTCAAGGGATGAATCTGAACCATAAGATTGAAACTATTCCTTGGTTATTTGTTCTCTTACTAATATGCCACAGGGATCCAAACAGCAGTCGTCCTCTTTTTTTGTGATTTATTTTATTTTATATTATTTCACGTTTAATATTAACTATAATATTTATTTGTGATAAACTGTTATTTCTGTAGGTCTTGAGAACAGTTTGTTTTGTTATATGCCAAACTGGTGGCAAAATGCTCGGATTTTTTTATATAAGCAATAAATACTTTTATCATAAAATCATAATTTTTTGTGATTTATTTTATTCTATTTTAAATTTAATATTAACTATATTTGTGATAAACTGTTATTTCTGTAGGTCTTGAGAACAGTTGTTTCTTATATGCCAAATTGGCGGCAAAATGCTCCGATTTTTATTTTTTTATTTTTATATAAGCAATAAATACTTTTTATCATAAAACTTATTATTTTTTTTACGAGGAATAAATAGTTTTATTCATAAAGCTTAAGTATTCCAAGAGAGGAATAAGAAAGTAAGTAAAGCTTAAGTATTCCCAAGAGAGGAATAAGAAATAAGTACATACACCATGGCTTAATTTATAAGTTCATTTTCTGACTTCTTTTGGGTGTGTATGACCGAAGGTTTCTTTTGGATGTGTGCAACTTCAATGTTCACGTTGATAGCTGGTCAAAAGTTTTGACTAACTGTGGTTCAGATGTAGAAGTTTAACATTTTACAATACTGACACTGTAGCAGTCTCTAAGCTGGGGATTTTATGTGTTTCATTGTTCTCGGCTTTTCTCAGGCTATTCTGGATGTGATGAACTATAGCTGCTATTTGTGATTTTATTGGTGTTTTAATATGAATGATCTATAGTTGGAGGATGCCATTAGCGTTGTATTGTTCTAGCCTTCTCGGCTATTGAGAATTTGTGTACAGAGTAATTTTCTTTTCCCCTAGTGGTTGAGTCCAGAAGACCAGTCCATTGGCTGTGTTAGTTCTCTACAAACTCTGCTTGAAGGTGTGGTCAAACTATGATGTGTCATACTATCAGCCCTCTGCTGAATGTACTTGAGTTTTCTGGTTATGAACATCAGTATACATGGGTATGACATGCATAGCTTAGTAAATTACAAAAAATACATGGGTATGACATGCATAGCTTAATAGTTTACAAAAAGAAATCCTGTAATATAAAGCAGTTCAAGATACAATAGAAATGGGATTAGCAAACCAAAGTCGTCTATCCGTTACCTATGCATCCTTCTGTTTACACGACTAACTTATGATTTGGTTTCACTTCTATATTTGTTGGATTATGATTTGTACTTCTATATTTATGTTGTTTCTTGTTTTGTTTGTATTTTGGGTTCTTTATAATAATGAAAGTTCTGCGTTGAAGGTGATGAAATACCCTTGAGTCGATCATCCAGCAGGGATCTTGATTTTGATTCTGGACGAGATGTTCAATTTGCAGAAGGTCCTGTAGGAGCTTTACATGAAATTGCATTGAAGTGTGGAACAAAGGTAATATAAAGAAAAATGCAGTCATCTTACTATCTTAGTGGTTGAATGAGTGGGACTACATATTCACATTTTACGTGTTTTAAGTATCTTTTGTTATGCTTGAAATTTTGTAGGTGGAGTTCAGGCCAGCTTTGGTTCCTAGCACAGAACTGCAGTTTTCCATTGAGGTATTTTTCATCTCTTTGACTTGCTTTCAATAGTTTGAAATTCCTTTTCTAAGCCTGCATTTCGAATTATATCCCCAGCCTCATGGTCAAATCATCTTTAAAAAATTCTCACTAATTGTTAGAGTTAAACTTGGAAAGAATAGCATAGTTTACTCTGCTCTGTTTTTATAGCCCTAAAAATGTGCCTATTTACATATAAATTCATAATTGAAGAAACTTATTATCTGTTGCTAGTAAGTAATTTTAAATTTAGGACTACCTTGAATGGAAATTTTTTGTCATCGTACTTGCTATTTCTAGAAGCCAGGTAATCCTGAAAATGATTTTGCTGTTCAGTTAGGAGATGGCTTCATGAAATGAAACTGAACAGCGGACACTAACAGCCTCTATCCTTGGCCTCTGTACATGCAACATTTTACTAGTAGTCTTTAGTCTTTTCCTTTATGACCTGACTATTTTTCATATTTCTTTCCTGAAAAGTTTGGATATCTCGATGAGCCTTTCCTGTTTTTTGTAGGCTTGGCTTGCAGGAGAGAAAATTGGCGAAGGTGTGGGTAGAACAAGACGTGAAGCTCAACATCAGGCTTCTGAGAGTTCTCTGAAGAACTTGGCTAGTAAGACTTCTTATTTTATATCTTATTCACAGTAGTAAGCCTGTCATTTCATTTTTTTTAATCCATTTAGTTTGTCCAGTTTTCTATTTGTACATTATAGTCAGGAGACCTTGTCAGTGAATTTCTTCAGCATCATGTTTTTTGTTTTTTAAAGTTCCATTATATTGAGCCCATATACAAAATTCAGGTAATATGAGATGCATACCAAAGAAACAGATTTGGCAATTATTTTTCACTTTGGGTGAAATGTATTTGAGGTCTTTGCAGCGCCAAAATCCTCCAATGTATCTGAGCATCTGACTAAACCATAAGACTTAGATGGAGATTCTTTAGAGAATGTCACTGAAATTCAGTGTTCTTAAAAGCTAAAGCGCAGGTGATGGGTTTTTCCCTTCATTAAGCGAGTTTAAGCTTTAGAGGTCACTGAAATTCAGTGTTCTTAAAAGCTAAAGCACAGGTGTAGGGTTTTTCCCTTCATCAATTGAGTGTTCTTTAAAGCTAAAGTGCAGGTGAAGGGGTTTTCCCTTCATCAATCGAGGTTATAGCTTTAGAGGTATTTATTATTGTCTTCCAAATAAAAAATAATCATTTATTGTAATAGTAGGATATTAACGAGTTTTTAAGTGAGTTTAAGCTTTAGAGGTATTTATTATTTTTTGTCTTCCAACTAAAAAATGGTTGTTTATTGCTATAGTAGGATATTATCGAGTTTTTAAAATATAATTGTAGTATATATACCTGGCCTTTATGTCAACTCATTAAATAATGCTAAAATGGAATACTAATTAACATAAAACCACTTGGTGCAGTTTCTCTAGGATTACAAGTTTGAGAATGTAGCTATGGATTTGTGATTTATGCAAATCCTTAAAATAATGTCAAGAAATATGTGGTTTACTTGCGCCATGCCGCCTTCTAATTGTTTGCATTATTTTTTGGTATCCTAGCAATTTTGAATCAACTTGGGCCTAAATTTGGCTGACCAGAAGGTGTATGTTTTTTTTCAACCAAATATGCTCTTAGCTTTCAATTGACAAGTTGTATTTTTTTGAGGTGCTACACTAAGTTTCATATACTAGTTGCATTTTTCAAACATTCAATGTGTGTGAACTTCTGAGGTGCTGCACTTAATTTCATATGCTAGTTGCATTTTTCAGATACTGCCTTACATTTCACGTCACTTTGAACAATGTGTATGAAGCATCTCTAGGATAACATTTCAAGTCACATTGAACGTGTATGAAGCATCTCTAGGATAAATCCCTGCTTACCAATTATTTTGTTTTGTTGTTTGTAATTTGCAGTTTTGCATGACATAATATTAATACAAATCCCCAGGAAAAGAATCTTGTACTGATCACTGCTTGTGTGTGTTTGTCAGTTTGTTTTTTTTTGCGTGTGTGTCCCCTAATTTGTTTCATTTTCTCTTGATCCCCCCCCCCCCTTTCACTAATGCTATTGACTATCTCTGACCATCATGGATAATGTCTTAACAGATGTCTACATATCGCGCTCAAAGCCTGATTCTAGCTCCGTGCATGGGGATGTGAGTAGGTTTCCTAATGCAAATGATAATGGTTTCGTGAATTCTTTTGGGAGTCAGCCACTGCCCAAAGAAGAGCCTATGTTGTACTCAACTGCACCAGATTCATCCAGGATTTTGGACCCAAGGCTGGAAGGTTCTAAAAAATTGATGGGTTCAGTTTCTGCACTGAAAGAATTTGTAAGTCATCTACTTTGCTAAGCTTTTTACTGTATGTTTGTTTAATAATTCTGATGATTGGCATGCAATGGGTATCGTTTCACTTCAGTGTATGGTGGAGGGTCTTTCTGTAGATTTCCAAGAACAGCCTCCACACACAGTTAATTCGAGTCAGAAAGATGAAGTACATGTACAGGTTTGCTTTTGACAGAAATGTGTGATCTACTATTTCAAATTCCGTGGGAACCATATAATTGAAGAGAAAATTCTGGAAACCAAATTATTTGAAGGCCTTCTATTTTGAACTGTGATATTAACTTTTGGGCTACTTTTGTGGTATTTGGAGTCATTTGCATCTTGTTAATAGAATTTTATTTTCTTCTTATTATGTTTTAGGTTGAAATCGATGGACAGGTTTTGGGGAAGGGAGTTGGGTTGACATGGGATGAGGCTAAGATTCAGGTGTCTTTTTAACCTTTATTGGATGTCAATGTTTCTCTACTCTGAATATTATTTTAGCCTTTTTTTGTAAATGATTTCTGGATACTTGGAACATGCTTTTCATCGATCAGGCTGCTGAGAAGGCTCTTGGAAGTCTAAGGTCCATGCATGGTCCTTTAGTTCAAAAACGCCAGGGTTCTCCAAGGTCAGTAATTTGCTGATACAAGGGTAATTTTAGGCATGATATGGCTTGCCAGGCAAGTTCAAACATATGATCATTCTAAAGTTGGCAATTCGGGTTTTGGGCTGGGTAGAAAAGACAACTCTAACCCGAATTGCCAGTTCTAGATCCTTTCTGCTTGGTGAAGCAGGTTTGATAAATGATATCGATGGTTGGATCCAAGGTTGTACTAGTCTATCATGTTTCATCATGCAGCAGTTTCCATTTAAACTCATTTTCAGGTTCAGCATTTTTTATAGGTAAAAGACCCAATTTGGTCCCTAGATTTTTTTAAACCCAAAATAGTCCTGAACTT
>JAYMTK010000566.1:0-21083 GCA_036897405.1 Pelargonium myrrhifolium
TTATAAGACATATTACTTACCTTATATGATATTGGGGTAAATACATAATTAAGTAAAATTTTGAGGTAAAATAAAATTTTTGATGATGTGGCGCTCTAATATGCATTATAAACCATTTTTTTTGTTCCGCTTTTATAGTATGTATAGATTAGGGTATTCATCTTTAAGTATCAAATCAATTACTAATGAAATTTATTTAGGGGTAATTACAGAAAACACCCATCAACTATCCGTTCACACGAATTGCACCCATGAACTTTGATATGTAACTTTAAGTTACCTTTAAGTATCAAAACATCTTTCCTTCAATTAAAGTTAACGAAAAATGGGTTTAAGTGGGTTATGTGCTAGTCACATGATTGGAATAATTTCTAAATCCCCATATTACCCTTCAATTACATCATCATCATCATCATCATTCATGTTATTCACCATCACCGGAAACTTTACAAGTTCGACGACAAATTCATCATTTTGACGAAATCTTTAATTTTTGCCGTTGTTCATCATTTTGCTGGAAACTAATTGTTTAAAATCTCAAACCAACACAAATCTTGGATGAAATCTCAAAAACTTCACAAATCTCATAACAAAATTCCATAACAATCTCAACCCAATACAAATCTTGCCGGAGTTCGTCATTTTGTCGTCTCTTTTTTCTATCTCCTACGTTTGGTTTTTGAAAAAATTTGGTAAGTTTCTGATTTCTTTAATCTTTTATCTTCTTCTTCCTCCTCCTCCTCCTGAAGCCAATATGTTATAATGAAGTTGTCAATACCTATGATTTTCATGTAGAAAAAAAAAAAGTTGGCTTCCTTTCTTTCTGGGATTAGTTTCCTCGAGAATTTCCTCAAGCACACAAATAAAATCACCGCCCATCCTCGAAGGCGACGGCAAGGAGGCGATCTGGCCGCAGGAGAGGAGATATGACGGAGAGGCCATGGCAACGACCACAACGAAGAGATCTGGCCGCTGGAGAGGAAAAGATCGTGGGCATACATCATCCAAATCAACTCCACGCGCGAGGGCAACCTCGAGTCGGCGAAGGCACAATGAGGAGGAGGCTTCTTCTGAGGAGGACCCGTGATTGCGGCTTCAACCATGCTGCTTCTCCGGCAGACCCGTGACAACGGTTTCAACCAGAGTTGTTCTCCGACGAGATCTGAAGTGAGGTAAGATGATATTTGAGAAGCATGTGAAATAGTTGAGAATGAAGGTTAGAGATGAATGATTGGGAAGTGAGGAAAGAGATATGTACTTTTATTTTTTATTTAATATTATTATATTTTAGTATTTTAGGATAAAGTAAGGGTAGTTTGGTCATTTTACGTGCAATTTAACTATGTTAAAGATGGAAAGATGTTTTGATACTTAAAAGTAACTTAAAGTTACAGACAAAAATCAGGGGTGTAATTCATGATAACGGACAGTTGATGCATGTTTTCTGTAATTACCATATTTATTTATTATTATTATTTTGAAACATGCTAATGAAATTTATAATTCCCAATTATTAATAAAATTAAAGTTTTCTTAATAAAAAAAAAAACTGATAATATTATACGGAATAAAATGCAGGACTTTGTCTTGCTGAGTTAATTGACGCAAATGGCATAGTCAAACAAAATATCTGCATAGATCGGCACCGGAAAGGAGAAGTGCGGGACTGGTCCTCATTAAATTGATCTGTTTCCTCGTAAATTTCGAGGTTATACATACAGTAGATTGCGAGGTTGGCGGTAGTTTTGTTGGAATCAACACACTCGAGTCCTGCTCTGCTGGATCCACGCGATTGCTACACCTCAGAAAGGTCCGCTCCTTGAAGTTCCATTTCCGCACCTGTTCTTCCGATAGCTATCTAAGCTTAGCCAGCCATGTCCAAGGCTCGAGTCTACGCCGACGTCAATGTTCACCGCCCAAGAGATTACTGGGACTACGAGGCTCTCACCGTTCAGTGGGGGTAAGAGCTATTTCTATTTCAATTTCAATTTCAATTTCATCATATCACATTCTTTTGTTCCTTCCAATTTCATCTCAAATTTTCCGCTTCTTGTTTGCCTTCTTTCTCGACGATCTAGGGTTTGTAACTTTGTACGAATGTTTATTTTATTTCATCCGTTTAGCTGTCTTAGCCGAGATAGATTTTTACTCTGTTTTTCCTAGTTGGAGCTTAATTTGGATTTTTCTAGAGCAAGCAAGCAATTAGTTGTAGGTTCAAGCTGGTGTTTATGATATTGGTAAAGTTTACATTACTACCTGGGGCACTGGAATTTTAAATAAGAAGAGTATCTACCAGTAAAACTGACCCATTAATTGAATCCATGTAAATCTAGATGTCAGTAACTAATGGCTTTGTAGTTGTCTAGTTAGTTGAGCTGTGGCATGTAGTTTGCTCGCCCCCTTTTTTATTAATTCTTCTGAGTTAGTATCCATTTTGGGTGTCAAAAGTTATGAACCAACTTAACTATGCCTAATGTACTTCAATAAATTATTCCTTATCATTTTCAATTATTTAGGTTCGGTGATCAATGCCATTTTTTGGCACCACCTTTGCCTGGATTTTTAATATGGTGGTTTCATCTTTCAAGTTGTATACCTGTTGAGCTAATTACGAAATTGCACTCTTGGAAGCCTTGTGTTTTTGGTTCCACGGTCCATAACTGAAATGGAGTTCTATAGGATTTAAAATAAAAAAATAGAAATGTTTCTGAGAGTGACATATTCATAAGTGGTAATACTTTTTACTTCTCCTCTATCATACTCAGTGATCAAGATGACTACGAGGTTGTTCGAAAAGTTGGAAGGGGAAAATACAGTGAGGTATTTGAAGGGATAAATGTCACCAACAATGAAAAATGCATCATCAAGATCCTCAAACCTGTCAAGAAGAAGAAGGTGATCCTTTGCATTCTCTCTATCCATCTCATGAAAGTAGGTTACTATATGGGTTTATGCATACAGTATTGTCCAAAATTGGTGATTAGTGACATGTCTATTAGCCCCATACCTCTAGAATTGGGTACGAGTGGTGATTCTTATATAATTATATTTCTGTTTTTCACTTATTTTTTTGCCCTAGGATTAGGATGATTCCAAAACATACAGAAAAAGAAAAGAAGAAGAAGTCCAAACCATGTAACAAATTGGTGACTCTGTTACATATTATTATTGTTTGTCTTTAATTAGTTACAAAAATGGCGTATGAAGTAGGTATGACATATAGTTTGTTGCTCACTAAAGCAAGTGTCTTCTCTTTGCACCCACACCATTTTCAAATTGAATAAATAAACAAAATGTTAATTTCCTCTGATGATGCTATGGAAGCTGGAAAAAAACTGGAAATTATATTTTTGGTCATTTGAGGTTATAAGTTATACTCTGGAACCTTTGTTGTTAGATTTCATTTTTTCTCTCTATGCATGTTTCATGAAGTGAAATCATTTCTTTTGTATATATGGTGCAGGTACGCTTTCTCCTGTTATGATATTCTAGTTCTTTATGAATTCAGAATCTTATTTTTACTTTTAAATGGTCCTTTCCTTCCCAAAATGTTAATTTTACATGAGGCACATAATTAGTATTTCTTGAGCTCTTTCAAACTATTTAATGGAATTTCAACCCCAGACTTGACATGAGTGTGCACTTAATTCTTTTCTTATGTTTGGTATAATTGGTAACCTTGCACTGATTGAAGTAGACAGAAGGAATGCATACTTGTCATTTAACTATCAATTATAATTTTGAAACTACTATTAAATTTACATCTCGAAAGATATAGTATTTTTAGTCACTTAGACTAAGTCATATATTTATGGAGCATGCATCATTTTAATCCCATATTATTTAATAATATCAATTAGAAGTATATTAAACCTTTGTAACATGGTCTGTGTGTGTGTATATATATATTGATTTGTACTGTAAATGTTAACACTAACTTGTTCTGAAGAAATTTGATTATATTTAAATCATTTTCCAGCAAGAGTGTAACTTAGGCCTTGTTTGGGAACTCCACTCCTCCTTTCTATTTGGGTAAAGGAGGTAAAAGGAAGAAAGAGAGTCTATAGAAAATTTGAGTTGTGTTTGTTAAAATGAGTTGTAAAATGAAGTGTTAAAATGAATTGTGTTTGGTAAATTTTGTTGTGAAAGTTATTGCATTTTTGTAAAATGACAAAACTACCCTTGATATATAATAAGAAAACAACAATTTTATTATCACACCAAACAAGTACAACAAAGATTTTTTGGTCCAAAACAATAATCCTCTCTTCCTATTGAGCTAAAGGCAAGTTTTTGCTCCTTTTGAATTTACACACTCTCTCTTCCTATTGCTTAGTTGGCATTGCAAGGAGGATTCAAGCCTCTATATCCTAGGTGGAGGTGGTAAAGGAGGTAGTTTGGAGTTCCCAAACAATCTCTTAGTCAAATAAGTCCCCACCCCCGGCAGCCGGCGCCATCTCCCCTTTTCTAAAATAGATTTCTGTTCTGCCCTTGTTGGGAAGTGCTTGTTTCTATTGATAAAGTACAATGCATTAGCCATTGAACTTTGAAGTGCCTTATTACTTTTATCAGTTGTATGTATGGTTTATTCAAACTCTAACCTATTTGATATTTGTTTGCCCCCTTATAAACACCATATAAAGGCTGTTTTTTTTATATTGTTTGTTTTTATGGTATGCCTAGCTGCTTGGAATCATATCTGTACTGTATGTTTATACATAATTTCTAGGTTAGTTAATTTACTATTCCCATTCTATGCTTTTATTTTTCACATTTGTTTACTATATTGGTTTTATGCAGATTAAAAGGGAGATAAAGATACTGCAGAATCTTTGTGGAGGCCCAAATATTGTGAAGCTCCTTGATATCGTGAGAGATCAGCATTCAAAAACACCCAGCTTGATATTTGAACATGTGAACAGTACAGATTTCAAAGTTCTGTACCCTACGCTTACAGATTATGACATACGCTACTATATATATGAGCTTCTCAAGGTTTTTCCCGTTAATTTATTGCAAATGCGTTTCTCATTGTTGTTTGTGTTAATCGACTCCTAAAACTATTATTAGCTTTGTTCTATTGAATAATGACATAGTTATTTATTATTAACAATTCTTACACCCTTGTTATTACAAGCTCTTATGTTGTTTATGACTAGCTATTTTAAAGAATATTATTGGATACCCAACTATCATTGTTTATCGAGTAAGAAACCTAGAAAGTTACCATAGATGTCCATTTTTAGTGATGTCTTCAGTATTTGTGGTACAAGAGTAACTAGGAATTGAGGAGGAAACTAGAAATAATGGCATTATTATGTCTCTAATGTTATGTAACAAGGGTACTAAGTATGTCACATTTGATTTGCTTGACTTTTTATAAGCTAATGTCATACATGAACAGGTGTCAGCAAATATAACGTTCCAAGTTTCGATAAGTGATGTCAACACTATGCAGTAACATGGCATGCCTACAAGAATATGCACAACTTAGTTAAACGAATGCAATATGCATTTATAGATCATCTCTCTCTCTGTCTTGTTGGTAGATGCAGTATATTGAGATTTAAATGTTTTGTCCTATGTCATGCTGTTCATTTCATTTACTTTATTCATGATAAAAAAAATTCTTGTTGCTCCACATTGTCTTATAATTATGTGGTATTTTATTGTATTATATTGTAAATTACATTTATGTAATTGTGTCAAAAGGTTTTTTTTTATTATTATTAAAAAAAAATACTGAAGAACTGTAATTTTTTAATCTTCTATTTACTGTTTTTTTCAGGCATTGGATTACTGTCATTCACAAGGTATCATGCATAGAGATGTCAAGCCTCACAATGTAATGATTGACCATGAACTTCGAAAACTTCGCTTGATTGACTGGGGTCTTGCTGAGTTCTACCATCCCAATAAAGAATACAATGTTCGAGTAGCTTCAAGGTACACAGACATGCGTTCGTGAACTTTTCGTCCAACCCATGGGATATCAGTTATTAAATGAAAAAGAAAAGAACTAGAAGTAAAATGCTATAGGTTATATCCATTCGTGCTTGTTTTATAGGGATAGTCTTAACATTATCTATAGCAAAAACATCCCTAACTAGTAACTAATAACTATAGCCCAAGGGCAGAACTTTGCAATGGGTTATCAGTTATTGAAGGAAAAAGAAAATAACTACAAGTAAAATGCATAGGTTATATCTATTCATGCTTGTCGTTTAGGGTTAGTCTGATGTTATATGTAGCGAGGTAATTTTTATCTATAGCTCAAGTTGCGGAAACTATGCAATGGGACTGGGACCTACCTCTTTTTCCCCAATTGACCTTTATATCTAACACCTAACAGCAAAATATAATAATTTTGAGGTTCATTTCTTAAATCCTTTTTCGCACCATAGAAAATGATTGATACATCAGTGTGTGGCTGTAGAAAGAGAGACTAAACCTCCTCAGTCCTAGTGGTATGTACTATGCCTGGATGTTATGACAGCTAATCTAGTGGGGGCTTGTTGACTTTTTAAACCTTTTGAGTCCCTTTTTATTGAAATTTGTGTTGCATCTATTTGTAATTAACTAAGATTTTAAATTGAGTCAAGTTTCAAATAACTTATACCATCATATATTCAGATCCAACATATAGGGATTTATTGATTTGGACTTTGGTTTCCCCAATGTAGTCTTTGATCTTTCACTTATTTATTCATAAGAGGCCACATCACTCTTGTATGAACTAAACTAATGGCAATTCTTGTGTGTTATCCGTTTATTTCTGTGGAAGCCTAACAATGAAGCCCAATCTTATTCAGGTACTTTAAGGGGCCGGAACTCTTTGTCGATTTGCAAGATTATGATTATTCATTGGACATGTGGAGTCTGGGTTGTATGTTTGCAGGAATGGTGAGCCTTGTGCTGGAGCTGGTTATTCTTTGTACATAATTTAGTCACATGAAAGTTCAATGACATGGTTGCAACTTGCACGTATATCTTCTTTTAGCTGTTAATTATGATGATTTCACATAATGATGTTTTGTCCTTTTCAGATTTTCCGCAAGGAGCCGTTCTTTTACGGCCATGACAATCACGACCAGCTTGTTAAAATTGCCAGGGTAGGTATAATCTTGGTCATCCATGCTTTATTGTTTCTGTTTTGGCTCATGTAATTTCTTTTACACTGGGTTGTTTACCTCGTCCTACTGAAATATAGGGGCATTGATAGACTCCGTTGATAATCAATTATATTTGAAATTCCGATTTCTTCTGTTCTTGTATATTTGTGTGCAATTATACCTTAAAAATCATATGAAAAAGCTTATGCTTTACTTGTATCCCTTGAAGAACAATCTAGTAGTAAAATACCATGTCTAATGACAGCACTTCATAGAAATTGAAGTAATCCAAACTGTTACTTGCTAAGTCTTTAATTATGAGAAGATAAGCGGTCAACCTTATTGAGGAGTTTTGCTGCCTTTGTGTAGAAATCCCTGAGTTGTAGGGCTTGTAGCACTAGCAGGTCTATTGAATTTCACCAAAACTTGATGCTTGCAGAACCAGGGTGCCATGCCACAGGCATTTGTGACACATGGATGAACAAACTGATTGCTCTTGGTGGCTTGTGTGGCAGTTAGTGAGTTCAGTTTGATGGGAGCCTCACAAGTTACCACCATATCAAGCAGCCTTATTAAGACATAGTTTGCACTGGATGCTAAACTGAACCCGAAGTTGGATCCCCAGTATGGTAGACAAAATGTCGTTGCATAGTAAAGTCCTAGGATCATTTCAGTCGGAAACTCATAAAATATCTCCTAAATCTTAATGAAATTTTTGCAGTTGTCTATTGTGTGTTTATGTTACTTTAAGATTCTTATACTGTTGCAGAGCTAATTGGTTCCTGTGATTCCAATGTCTCCAAGCATGTCTCTAGGCAAAAAATTATATCCAGTCTATCTTACCTATGCACTTATTATCTTCTGCATCATCCAAGCCATTGTCTGCATAACTCGATACCATGAATTGTATCCAAATAAGCAATTGCTTCTAGACAGCTTAAATTACTATGTTAAAACACATGATAGCTTCACAATGGTAAAGAATAATTTCAGCACTTAGATGCAATTCAGCTAGAAGTAGATCAATTACCCTATTGGGAAAATTTTGCTCTAGGTGAAAATCTGAGAGTACTATAAGTAGTGTGGTTAGTGCTGCATCAATTCATAACTTGTCCATCACAATGCAGATTGTAGCAATGCTTTTGTTTGATCATGTGCCGACTGGTTTGATGGTGCGGGCAAAGTTTCTTAGCAATATTGAGGCTTGTTACTGAGTGAGGCCACCATAGCAGGTTGTAGAGTACACTCATCAATAGGTAGATTAAAATGTAGCTAATGCCCATGAGCAATATTGAGATTTTATTAATTGTTAATAATGTCTGTTAGCAATTCACACTGTTTGCATTTACTTTTTATGATCTTAAGGCATATGCATTCTGCTTCAGGTTATTGGAACAGATGAGTTGAATGTTTACTTGAACAAATATCAGCTGGAACTTGATCCTCAGCTCGAAGCTCTTGTTGGAAGGTATAATACTATAACTGACTTGGTGGTTTTTTTTTCTTCCCCATCAAGCATGCACTTCTGGGTTGAAGGTTTAAGACCTTCTCTTGAAAATTGTCTTTACTGAAAATATTGTTGAATCAGAAGTTATTTTCCATGAAGTAAATGGAATATCATTTATGATATTAAAGTAATGGATGAAAGTAAACAAGCCAAGGGGGTGCCTCCCTGCAAAATTATTTAAATAAACAACCTTCATTTTCTCGATAATGAAGCAAAAGAGAGTGCAGTCCTGTAATCACCTGAGACATAATACTCATTTGATGCATCTTATCTTGTTTAATTATACTGCAGACACAGCAGGAAGGCATGGTCCAGATTTATCAACGCAGATAATCAGCATCTAGTTTCTCCAGAGGTCATTTATATTGTGTTTGTGAAAGCCTTTAGAAGATTGACTTTGGTTTGCTCTGTTATCAATTTCTTTATCATATTCGGTGTTGACTCTTTATTTTTATTTCCGTAATGTGCAGGCCATTGATTTTCTTGATAAGTTCCTTCGTTATGATCACCAGGATAGGCTGACAGCAAAAGAAGCAATGGTATTTTTTGTTCCTTCGATTGAATTTGTCTTGTGCCTTAAACTTTGATTTATTTATTTATTTATTTTTTCCTTTGTACCTGTTCAAGATTGCCCTAGTTTGATCTCTGGGAGGGGCATGCTCTAATCTTTTTAGAGACCGCATTGCTCTAATATATGATAATTGATAGGTCTGTTTTCTAGTGACAATAAAAAATGTTCACATATATCATCTTGTTTGGCAAGGGTTTCTAGGGTGTCTGGGATTTAAAATTTTCAGCAATAGTTTACTCCATTTCCAGACCTCTCAAGACTCAAATGCAGTTGAGTCTTTCGAGCATGTTTCCTCTTATTTATTTTTTTTTTTTGATAAACTGTTTCCTCTTATTTTCATTCTTACATAATAGTGTTCCCAGTTCTATGATTATATGCATTATGGCATTCACCCTGAAATCTTTTCACTTCCACTTGATCTTTTATTTGGATTATATTCTCATACAATGTAGTGGAATACAAGAGCTTTTTTTTTTTTTAAGTATTTTTTTCAAGATAGTGTCACCAATGTAGCATGACATTTTTATCGAATTGTTTCTGATAGTAAAGTGGAAGTTGCTGTAACCAAATTTCTGGTTTCCTGACTTCTGTTTCAGGCTCACCCTTACTTCTTCCAAGTGAGGAGTGCCGAGTATAGCAGGACAAGGACACAGTGACTTTTACAGATCTTGGCCACCCAAGCAGGTTGTTTCAGGGGTCATCTCATTTGTGCGCGGCTAAGATTTGTGTGTTTCGCTATTATCCCTCTTTTCCATGTAGACTGTATATTGTGTAACACTATTTTCTTTCCAATTTTTCCTGAATTTAGATTTTTGTCTACTGTGATTTTCACAACATTTTTCTTTTTGTATTTTGCTTACCGACTATGAAATACAGATTCTACTCTCTTGGTACTAGTCGGTTTTTCTATTATGAATCTACATCTATTTAACAATTCCAGCTGATGCTATTCTAATTTCCCTTTTCTGTTTTATTTTACTCATTCCGTCTCGAAATAAGTTTATTTTAAGAATAATTAAGAAGAAGTTAGTTAGTATTATATAATTACTATTGAATTCTCATGAGTAAGTACTCTAACAAACTTTTAAGGATACTAACTTAATATATAAATGTTATTGTTAATTTATGTTATACCGACTTCTTAACAAGAAAAGAGTGGGAGTATTTTTAAAAGCTGAGGTGGCAATTTCATATTTGGATTGGTCTAGGTTGACAAAGTCACTAACCCAAGTCAGGCCCAAAAAAAACTTGGGAGTTGTTTGTTAACTCCAAAAAAAAAAGTGTTACTTGGGTGTAGGAGGTAAAAAGAAGAGAGAAAGAGTCTAGAAAATTTAAGTTGTGGTTGTTAGAATGAGTGGTAAAAGAAGGTGCTAAATGAGATGTAAAAGAAGTCGAGTTTGGTAAAATTTATTGTAAAAATTGGTGTATTATTGTAAAAAGACTAAAATGCCCTTAGAATAAACTACTTGTAATTAAAATTCCAAATAATGAGAATCATTAGATTTAATTTATGTATTCCATTAGTTGATAATTTAAATCATCAATTTATATTTCAATTGATGTGTTACACATATTATTATATATAGCAAATATATTGGTCGGCCTATTTAACATATCAACCAATTCAAATACTTGGTCGACCAATTCATAATCTGGATTTGTTATATAATACGCTTGTAAACAAAAATAAAAATTATTACAAGTTGATATATACAAAATGAATACAAACACATCTTGAAACATTATTACATAACAACCAAACAATATTAGTTATGAAAAATCACTACATTAAACATGTCAATTAGTGATGTTGACGATGGTAGAGAGGACTTTGGGCAACTCAACGCAGCTACAAATATAGTTATTATGGTCCCAAATGATTTTTTTTCTCTCTTCTTATTGAGTTGCAGCTACCATTTTGCTCCTTTTGAATTTTCACTCTCTTCCTATTGCTTAGCTGCCAATGCAAGTAGGAAGAGAGATGTTGTAGTTTAACAAACACAAAAAATGCCTCTATATCCTATATGGCAACTCTATAGGAAGCAAAAGGAGGGATATTGGAGTTCACAAACAGCTCCAAGTAAATCACAAGACAACTTTTATGTGATAAAGAGGGTAACTGTCAAGTAATATTTGAACATGGCATTATAGAATTACATATTGAAAGAATACGAAAATTGTCATTTAATATACATGTTGAGTTTTCCACCTATCAGTTTAGTTTAAACTTTGGACTGAAGTTAAGTTTAAAATAGTATAAGAGCCCGTACTTGTTGCCTCCCTTCTTGGTCCATGTGCATGATCCATTGTGTTATCCGACCTGCATATTTGGCAAGCGTTATCGTGGTGATATACTATCCTCACTTAATATACATGTTAAGCTCTTCACCTGTAATGAAATATATATATATATATATATATATATCCATGTGTATTTTGCAATGTTTTATCATCTAAATATAAGTTGGAGAGATTAGATACCAATTGTTCCTTGTGTTGGAAGAGCACTGTTGAAGCTATTTAACAAGTCATTTGTGCAATACATCACAAACATTCAAATGAGAACCCTCTCCCTCTAATTGGGAATTACAAATGCAGACTTTGGGTTAAAAATAAAATGTAAAATGAATCCTTTAACATTTACAAGAGAGGATCCAAAAGAATAGCCACTATAACAATGCCAAGCAATCAAAATACAAAATGGAAACATCATTTCCTTTCCTAGCTAAGCTAAGCTAGCTTTGTGCTTCTTTTTTTCTACTGTTAAAACATTAATATCATCCTCTCTGCTGCTATTTCTGTTCCTTCCTCCTACTTTAATGTACAAGTTAGCTGCTGCTGCTTACCTATCACCCTATGTACTCTCATTCTCACACCCTACTATTCTGCTATCTCCTTCTGCCGCTGCTTCTCCTACCGACACCACCTAATCTCTGCGCTCCACTCCCCCCCATCCACTCCTCATCGTCATCCTCGTCATCATAATTATCATTCCACGCCATTGTCGCTGTCCTCCCTGCAGCTTTTGTTGCTTTTCTCGGGGTAGGCCGTTTTCTCTTGATGTTTGCTGTAAATGTTGAGTAATCAACGGTGTCTTCCTTCAACGCGTTCTTGAATTCCTGTTCAACCATGGTCGGTCAGATCAAAGGTACTTACGGATAAAATCAAGAGAAGATTTCAAATTTTCAATCACTGCTTAATCTACCTGATACTTCATAACCAATTCTTGATAAGTAGTAGGCAAACTAGTGCTTGTATCGCTGACGTTGAATGGAACATTCTGCTTTGAGAGAACCTCTCCCGGTTTTTGAGGTTCGGTGGGAGAAAAGGCCTGGCCAAGAACATAATAACCAAAAAAAGTGTGAATCCGAGATCATAAGTTCGGTTCTGAATGAATACATATGCTCACAAGAAGCAAAATCATAGCTGAAACCAATGGGTTTTACCTGGCAACGGGCATCATTCAGGCTATAAACAATTTTTAGATGCCTCTTTAGCCTCAGAAGAAGCCGCAATGCTGTAGCCGATAAACAGTCAACCTGCGTAAGCACCACACAGATTATGTAACATAAGTATCAATGGATGTCCAATATATAATTAATGGCTACTAAAAGAAGAAAAAAAATTGAGTTCACAACCCATTGCAATATAAGATGCAAGCTCCACAGCTCCACCCAGAAACTCGGAATATTTTTGTCTTCTCAAATTACCCCATTCTCCAGTAATTTAAGGGCGTTTAGTTGTAGAGAACAATCTTCATTTTTCTATGAAAAACTTGTTTAGTTGAAACATTTCCATTTTTTTTTACTTCAAGTTTAAATTAAAACGATGTCAATTTTTTATATTTATTTTTTTTTTTAAAAACATTTATTCATAGTAGATACTCATTGAGACTTCAAAAAGTAAAAATGACTTTACTATTTGGAAAACTAAATAAATAAACAGTTTTCCATTTTCAAGCTATTTTGAAAAACGGGAAAATTTTGTTTTCCAATTTTTCAAATGAAAACTGTGCAACTAAACAAGTTTTTCAGTTTCCGAAAACCGGAGAAATACTTCACAACTAAACAGGCCCCAAGTAACATAACTACCTGAATTTTCTGCAGATCTTCTTGAGTAATTTCGCAAGAAATATCAGAGTCAGTAGTAGCATTAATCCTTGCCTCTGCTGAACTAGCATGATCTGACATAGTATGAAAGGGTTGCTCTTGTTGATATGGCCCATTCAAATTTATGAATGTCATATTATTACTAAAAGAAGGATCAGTATATGAGCCTTGTAGTGTAGCCCCATTAAGATCTAAAGATGTGATGTGAGCAGAAACGGGCTGAGTAGCCGACTCCAGATGGGTCACCCCATTCTCGTGTGACTTGTCTCTCTGTGAAAAATGTAAAATCAAGGCTTTCATATTTGCTTCGAGCGCCCCGGCCCTAACTTGCATGACCCGATTTATAGCATATATCAAGTAAAGAGGCTCATCGGGAAATGTGAATGGCAGCAAAGCGAGGATTTCAGTGCAGTACCTGTAAGAAGAGAACCAACTTTTCAGTCCTTCTACCTGACAGATGAAGATAATGTCCAAGACTGGCACCGATGCCAAAAACTTACATTAGAAAGGCAATCATGAAATCGTTCAAGCTTGGATTATCGAATTTGCGCACAATCGAGGACATAAATTTGTTGCGAGAAACACGGTTCCCACGGATGAGCTTGTAGATTCGACAAACTCCAAGCCTTGCCTGAGCCAGCGAGCCAGCATCAGATTTTCCCCTTGTATTTCCAGGAGTCTTGGTTTGAAACTTACTGGTCATATTTTCAGCCGAACCACCAGTAACCGATTGCATGAAAGCAAATGACAATTGAAGGCCATCTCCTAAACGGCTTTCAAAAAATGCAGGGTACCTGGGGAAACAAGTATTTAGCTACCGCAAGTAGACTGGCAAGAGACAAATATATGAAGTATTTGGAGGGAGTTTTGAAGGGGAGTACTTCTCATTCATATTCATTAGCAAATGATGAGCCAGCTTTGAATTCACCTCCTGAGGGTCTGTTTCAAGTGCTATCAAGTATGGAACACAAGTAATTGGATGAACAAGACCTTGACGTAGTACAACTTCCACAATCTGCATTGACAATTAGCAGGAAAATATTCAATACAAAATTAAACCAACTAGATGATCTTAGTATGAAAATGCATATACAGAAGTGAAATAATAAAAAACAGAGCAATTTTAGCAGTTCAAAATCAAAGCAAACCCATCCCGAAACTCAGGCTGAAAAATTAAGCATCCACTTATGACATGTTTATTCAGAAACCTGTTTCTTCCTCGACTAATTACCAAGGAAAGAGATTCGGACGACATAGCTAACTGGTGTAAAAGGATTTATTACACCTCCCAGCATTTTTCATACACAAATATACACTCAGTAGGCAAGTGATTGATTTTACTTGGTCCCTCGAGGCCTCAGTGTTTGTGCGCTTGCTGATTTATAAAAATAAAAAAAAATAAAAAATACGCCTTTTGCAGAATGGGGTATCATGTACAGTACAAAGTTATTAACATGGTACACCTTACTTTTCACATCATCTGTGATCTGTGGTTTAACAGTAATAGTGGTTTCAGGCACCGTGACAAATTTATGACACTGTCAGGTAACATAAAACACAAACAAGATGAAACAAAACAAGCTTCTCACCTTAACGGCATATTGGCGAACTTGTTCATTGAAATCCAAGCATCTCCCCAAAATACTATCCCAATACAATTGAACTATACCACCACAAATATTAGTATCACCCGCCCCTGCAGCAACCGGTACAGTTTGGCCACCATCCACAGAGCAATTGACTACATTACTATTGACTTTATCGTTCCCCATTTGACTTTCAGCGTCGAGAAGATACTCATACATATTTTGCAATGCTTGCATCTGATGAAGAATGATTTAGTGCTACACATAATTTATCGTACACATTAAAGATGGTAAGTAAAATGAACAACAGATATTTGTACCTTAAGGCGAGCATCAGTACCAGAGGACAAAGTTGCCTCTAGTATTTTACGAATATCCTTTTCGAACATGTATTCAGGTCGAGCAATAAAAACAAAACCTAAAGCCTACGCAGAAATTAAAAGACACCATGAGCGCATTTAAAAATTACATCACTTCAAGAAACTAAGGAATAGAGATTACCTGCAAAGCTCTAGCCTTTAGAACAAAATCCTCCAGAGAAAGATATTTTTTAAACAAGCTAAGACTTCTGGCGGTATCAACAGTTTGGCTGTTGGAGGTACTCAGCAACGAGTTTCCATAGCGGATAAGTAAACCAAGGCAGAAAAGAGAACGGCCTACTAGCTGAAATTTGCAAAATACGGAAGATAGGTTACTGAATTATAATTCTGTATACTATCTTTATAAGAGAAATCATAAAAACAAATATTTCAACTGAATGATTTTAAAACGGCACAATTGGTATTGTTAGTTTTGAATATAATGGGTCTGTGTTTGTGTGTGTGTGTGTGAGAGAGAGAGAGAGAGGGAGAGAGAGAGAGAGAGTAGGCCTCACTAGTGCTGTTAATAATACTACCTCCGTTTCAAAATAAGTGTCGTTTTAGAGTCCAATTTTTGTTTCAAAATAAATGTCACTTTATACTTTTAACAAACATATACACATGAACTTCCCATAATACCCTTCACTCATGATTTTATTTTTGTCTTATATGGAAGATGAAAAGTTTTTAGGTATAACTTCAAAAGTAATGTGCTAGTAATGATGAGTTTTATGTCTTTATATAAGGGTAAGGAAGTCATTTAACTTCTTCCCTTAATATTTGTAAAAATCTCTAAAACGACACTTATTTTGAAACGGAGGTAGTAATAAATAACAAGACTTGTCCTCTCATCTAGTGCCTAATTGTACCTCGTGGGATTAGTTATCGGCCTGGGGACACCTTTGGAGACTAAAAAATAGGCAATATCATAATTATATATTATGACATTGCGCCCCCACTCAACTTCTACATTATTCATAATTACCCTTCCCAGTAAAATAAGGTTGTATAAAAGGCTTGTAGCATAGACTTTAGCCACCAACCTGTTTGTTATCAATATTCTGGGTGTCCAAACGTTTGAAAAACACTTGAATAAGATACTCAATCACAGTAGCACCTTTTCCTGCTACTTTACTAACAGAGCAAAGACACCTGCATTATGAAATAATATCAACTATACAAGTCATAGTAAACAGGATGAAATAACAAGGGTTACATAATAGATAAACTTCAAAACTCAACTAGGGCAAAATGATACAACAATGCCATCATCAGATAAGAACATAGTATAAGGAAATAGCTACTCTCAACCATCAAAATATAAGTTCCTAAAAATGTGCTACAGTTATTGACTTCACAGAATAGCTCTCAAATATCTCCCACGCCAAACTCAACACTCAACAGTGACTCTAGTTCTGACAACCAACCTACTTCCAATATTATAGGACTTGGTATTCAATCAAATTAGTTACTAAGTTACACAAGGCTGCTAGGCACAAAAAGCTAGATAGAATTGTGCATCCAAAATTAGGTGAGTGTGTGATAAAGCAACTTAGAGGAATAATAAAGCAAAAGTGAACCATGTAAGGAACTGAGCCTACTTGATGCAGGCATGGACAACTGTCAAAAAAGAATGCCGAACAATCATGTGTTTTAAATCTTGTTCTAGTTCCTCCACAACATTATGAGGTAATTTCCGAAGGAAAGGTAACACAGCATCAATGATAAAGATTATACTCTCCAGCATCTGTGCGACCACCCGATTATCCACCTGAATGTGTAGAAAAGTAAGTTACGAATAAAGGCATTTGAAAAAAATAGACCAAAAAATCTGCCCTAAAAAACTTAATGATGAGCTTAAATGAGCAATACCCACTCACCCAGCCAAAGCCAATTCTATATTTTTCTTCAAACATTTAACAGTAAAAATGTAAGGTTTGTAAATTTAATGATGTTCCTTTTCGTTTTAAAAAAACAAAATGTTTATGAAATGGTTGCCCTAAAAGGCAACTCTTATATGCCAAATGCAATCACCTTGATAGTATGAGCATATAAGTAGATAATTTGAGAATGGTCAGATTACCCGAGTCTTAAGATATGGCTGTAAAGTAACCACAAATTGGGAAGGGTCAGAAGCTGGTGAACATAGCAGAGGATCCACAGCACAGAATGCATGCAAGACAAGCACATAAGGAAGTGTGTGCAGCTCCACTTCCTCACTATTCATCTCCTCCACCTGATGAACAAAAGGCAATTCCACATAATTTAGTCTTAAAGAAAGCGCTGAATGTATAATACAGCAATGGCCAACAAGAGTACCTGCAATATCCTTTCCAGTAAGCATTTGCACATTAACTCACAACGTTTCCGTACAGATGCAAGTGAAACAGGATTGATCCCAACAGCTTTAGCTGATTGTGGAAAAAAGTCGAGGGCCAAGTTCCGCTTAATAATAGTGACAAGAAGTTGATTGTTTGGCATCTTCTTCAGAACCTCAACAATCTGCTCAGTTTTCTTAACCACTTCCAGTGGAACAGAACTACCATCTCCAAAGAACTGAGCCTGAGAACCAGTCGGTTCCTCAAACCAGAACTCATAGAATGTCTTGCAAACGAGATCCTACAAAGTACAGATTACAAAACACTGGAGTTTTAAAAATAAAATACAGTTTCATGCACTGAAATGTAGTTTAAATATTTTCTTCACTTGCCTAGGTACTGATAACAGAAATTGGGGTGCTGGTTAAAATTAAACTGGCCCATCGCATTCTCTACCCACTGTCATTTCTAAGGGCATCCACAATGGTTAACCTTTAAAAGGTTAATAAATGTGAACTATTATTTGACACATCATCTTGATATAATATTTTCATTCATGCAATTGTTAACCTCCAAAAGGGTTAATAGATGGACCCACTAATAGTGAGTGGTGGACAAAAAATAAAATAATAGATGGATCCACAATATTATATTATGTATTGGATAAAAAAGTGAGGATGTGACATATGGCAAAAAAATTAGTTATATTAAGAGGTTAATATATGTTGAGTGGTTAATAAACATTACGCTCAAACATTGGTTTTGTATAGGTTAACGCACATTGACCTATTCTATTAAGTATTAACCTTTGTTTTTTTGACATTGTGGATGCCCTAACGACAACGACCACCTAGTCATTTCCCGATCAACATTGGGGTGGGTACAAGAATCCTTCACTAGTTGGGATATGCTACTCGTATTCTCATCCTCCACACTACTGTTTCAAATCGAATATATCTTCACCAGTTTTCTATGAAAGATAAAAGTTTGCCACATGGAGGCCATTTGAAAGGGCTACTGTTACTATCAAAGAACTTGCAGATCAATTAGAAAGGCTGATATTATTCATTCCCTCTTTGGACAGAAAACCTTGCATCCACTTTCTTTTGGGATCCCCTCCAATGTAAGGAAAGGGAAGGATGACCTCTTTGAGAAAGAAATTAATAGCAATCAGAGAACTAAACTTGTTTTCACTGATCATCATAAATATCCTACAATACTCATTCAAATAAATATGCACCGAGCCAAATGAGAGCCAGCTCTAAAACCAGAAAAGAAACTTGCTCACTATGTGTAACAGAAAACATTCCAAGCCATCACAGAATGCAAAATAAATGTACATTCCAATCACTGCTGATTTACCTGAATACTTGATTCATCATCACTAACACGGGATATTATCTCAATGCAAGCTTTTGTAAAATCAGAGAAGTTAGAATTTGAGGTGCACATATCTCTGACAATCTTAATAGCACGTTTTCGTACACTGACTCCAGTATCTTTAATTCTCTCCGCAATCTTCTCAAAATACTGCAAAACACCCCAATTTGAGCCCAATTCAGAAGAAGAAGACTTATCATTAATAAAGAAATGGCCAAGCAAATTATGAATGAGAAAAATTCACTTTGTCGTACCTGCAAACCAACATCAGGATGTGATGCAATATGCCTACCAACAAGTTCCAATGCTGCTTCTCGTACAGATATTGCAGAATCACAAAACCTTCCTTCAACAGCTGATTGCACACGTTTGTCACGCAACACTTCTGGATCAGCTTCTACAATAATGCTAACCTGTTCCCAAATGAGTGATATATGCATTAGGTTTCATCAAGAGAGCTGCAAAAGAAGCTGCTCAAAAGTGAATAGAAGATTATTGATACTTACAGCCCTTAAAGCCTTAGCTCTAATAACAGGAGAATTTTCCCTCAAACTTGCCTGAAAACAATCAGAGTACAATATAAGACTGACTTATGTAGTAATCGGGGAGGGGAGAAAGCAAAACAAATTTACTAACCAGGAGCATATGAAGAATCTTATCAAACCCTCTGGAGAAAGAATTGTTCTGACCCAATGCTAAGGCAATCTTCTTAACTGAATCCCTAGTCAACAGAGAAGAAACAGAGCCTGAATCGCGTACTATTGCTTTTGATTTTAGTCTAGAAAGGTAGTAATTAAACTTCTGTTGAGATTTCGTATCATCTTTATACCACAGGCACAGATAAAACCTGCATAGATATATCTTCAATTAGGGTCATTGCAAAAAAAAAAAAAAAAAAACATGAAAATTAGTTGGTTGAATAAAAACCAGCAAACAAAAAGATGCACATCATCAGAAGAATTAGCATCTTGGAGATAATTCAGCAGCATATGTTGAACAATTTCAACTTTAGTAATTGGATGAGATGTCAAAGAATTATTTTCTGATGAATTGTGGTTCTCTTTTTCAGCATCCTTTCTCTGCGACTTGGAGTATGAGTGTAATACAAGAAGTTGCTTCCTGCAGAGACAAAACTGACAGTACCAGCTGCGGTTAGGAACTTCATGTTCTCTTACTCCCATGCAATCAACATGAAACAATCTCTGACAACCTTGGCATGTATACAACGTTTTCTCAACCCTTCCATCCATACACACTGAACACATGTCATTTGGATAACTCTGATCAGCATCATCCTCAATAACCAATTCCTGCACTATCCATAATTTCTCTCTTCTGCAAAGGACGGCATCGCGCTTTAACCTTGCAGCAATAACACCGAGGAGATCAATGGCCATGGAACGTGCAGAAATATCTTTTGATTTTGGCCCAGCATTCTGGAGTAGCAAGACACAAAGAACCTGCAAGTAATTCGCCCTTAGCAAGGAAAAATATGATGCAATTTAAAAAAAAACAAAAAAAAACTACTATATCTCTATGATACCTCCAGAAGAGGAGCAGATGCAGGATATTCAGGTAAGTTCAGTGTAGTCAGTAAATCCAGAACAATATTTTCCATCATCACTTTCAACTCAGAAGCATCCTGAGCCTTCACAGCTGTAAAGCGCTGAAGAACACGGGTCCAGAAAAGACAGGATGCCTCTGTGGCTGCCTCATAGGATTTAACTGGGTAGTCAGCATCAGTTGAGATGTCCAATATGTGATTAACATCTGATGCTTGCCTTAAAGCATCAGGAATATTTGAACTACAGTGAATCAACTGAATTAACAAAGCACTGATCATTTGAATCTGCCTCTGTTCTTCATCAGGCAGGTGGTAGGCTCTCAATACTTTCTTTGACATAGGTAATTTCATGAGCAGCTGTAGTGTTTCATCTATCACATAAATGCGATGCTGTGTATACGAATAGAATATCTGCAATTAATGAAGAATTGAAAAAATTCAGTCCTGCGGCGAAATGAACTTGTCTAAGTACTGCAAACTTTCAATAAGAAGAAAAAAAAAATTACCCCACTGATCAAGCCAATTGCTTTTAGTTGCAACAGCTGGATATTATCCACCAAAAACGTCGTAAAGCTTG
>JAYMTK010000567.1:0-21081 GCA_036897405.1 Pelargonium myrrhifolium
TTTTAAATGAGGTGTCATCATCTTATTAGTGCAATTGATATAAAGTTATATCAGTCAACTGATGCCCATATTACTCTTACTTTTTTCAATGGTCATGTTGTATAAGTAAAATGTGTATCAGTTGACTGATATTATTTTATATCAGTTGCAATTTATCCAAACCAATGAGGTGATGACACCTCACTAAATTTCACTTGTACCCACCCAAGTGAATTTGTGGGAGCGAAACGACCCGTCTGGATCTGTGATTTTAAATGATGTGTCATCATTTTATTAGTGCAACTGATGTAAAGTTATATCAGTCAATTGATGCCTATATTACTCTACATTTTTACCAAAATAATTGTTTTTTTAGAATGTAAACTTTCATTCATTCTTTAAGTCAAACATAATATAAGGATAAATCGAAGATGGAACATGCTCCGCATTGAAGATAAAACCATTAGACATAGAATTAGGTAGCCTAGCAGTTATATGGGCTACCCGATTCGTTGAACGGTAAGTAAAAGAGAAAACAACATCATCAAATAGGCCTAGTAAAGTTGCACAATCGTCTAATAAAATACCAACTCTACCACGCTCCGAAAGTTCGGAACTAAGAGCTTTCATAACAGTGTGCGCATCCGATTCAATTATAACTCGACTCCATCCCTTGGATCTCGCCCACTCCATACACTCCCGAACACCCCAAGCTTCGGCCTCCGTTGGAGACATGACTGATGGCATTACACAACAACCACCACCTTTATAGTGTCCATCCTCACGTCTCGCAATCTAGTCACACAAAGTCCAGCTGTGTTGTTTGAAAACCGATGCATCATAGTTTTATTTTAATAAAACCATACACAGGCAAATACCATTTCACACCTGAATAATGGTTGAATTCTTATTTTCAAAATTAGTTATATTTGAAACGACAATAATATTACTATAAGAGCACCTCATTCATCGAACGATATCGCGATGTTCAATCACTAATAGAAGCATCATAGCTTACAAGGAGCCCCACAAATCACATTGCCTCGAGAAATTAAGCCCGCTTCTAAAGTGTCATAAGGTTACACATCAGCATCCGAAAGCACCCCTGAGGTATTCAACATTTCGAGAACCACTTGGGAACAATAGGTAGCTATCCAAGTTGGGACGAGTTTCTCGGAGCTTCATCTTAATCCATGACGCTTGTGGTAAAATCATCCGAAAATTTAGGAACCAAGCTTACAATGTTCTCCAAAGTGGTCGTCACATGGCCAACAATCAATCATATGTTGTCAAGTCATAAACTTAATTTGTAAGCATGAATATTCATTTTTTTATATATATAAATAGAGAAGTGGAATTTTGAGTTTAAGGTCATGTGATAATGATGTTTAAGCTTGTGACATGAAAACTAAGTTTAACCTAATCATTGGATATTATTAACAATTTGTTTGTTGATGAGTCACTAAGTATGTATCCAAATAACAATGGTAGTTATGTTATAAAGGGATATGTTTTATTTTATATTAACAAAAAATGATGATAAAAAGAAGAACCAATAAAAGCCATACTTTATGACTAAGCCAAGCCAACTACCATTCTTGTCCATTCTTTTCTTGTTGTGTGACCACGTTTAGAGTTGATTATTTAGATCCAAACTTACGGACAATTGAATTCAATAATACTTAAAATAAACAACAGAAAGAATTGATTCTGAAACATGCTCTGCATCAAACATAAACCCGTCAGACACATAATCAGATAAACCATCAAAGAAATGGACTATCCGATTCGCTGACCGATAAGAAAACAAATAAACGACATCAACAAAATGACTTGCCAAAGCCAAACAGTCGTCCAATAAAAGACCCGTCCGTCCACGTTCTGACTTGCCAGATCTAAGAGCCCGAACAATAATTTGAGCATTTGTTTCAACAATAACCCGGCTCAATCCCCGACCCATCGCCTGTGATAGACACTCTCGGACCGCCCAACATTCTGCCTCTCGAACCGACATTACTAATTTGTTATTAATGGAGAATCCTACCCAATAAGGGTGACGCAGTTGGTTAACACATGCTGCATGAGTAGGAAAAGATCTCGGCTTTGATCCCCACTCAACACACCTTTGAGAAGAGGTGGAATCCTTAACCAGTGAACAAACTTCGAATGAGGATTAGTCTGGGTGTGGTCAACTCCTTAAAGGTGCCAACCGCCAAAAAATGCGGGCCCGCTCTAAAACCCCATGGCTTAAACCGAAGAAAAAAAAACGGAGAATCCTTGACCAATGAGAATTTCAAAACCCTAGAATCCAAGTTAATCATGCACAATAATGAATCTAATCTCGAAATCACCTTCATAATCATATCCGATCTATTTCCCAAAAAGCCCTCGAGATCCTCCTCACAAACTCACCCAACGAAAGGCTATAACAGTCATTTACTCACTCCCCACAAAAACTGAAGCAACGGTCAATCACACAATTCTTGATCAACTAGACTTCATTTTGACCCCGAAAATCCACGTGTCACTCACCTATATTAATCCAGTAACCTAGTAGTATTATTATTATCATTAAACTCTCCGAAAAGTCATCACAGAAACTAAGCTTTCTCGTACCGTACGTCCATGGCTTCTTTCAATAATTTTGTTCCATTTTTGTCCCTCGTTTGCGTGGTATTTACGGTATCAGATGCTGCTAGGGTTTTTCTGGTTGGAGGCAGAGAAAATGCATGGAAAATACCATCGTCTCCGAATGAATTCAATCTCTGGGCTGGAAGTCATCGATTTCACATTAATGATATGCTCAGTAATATTCTTTACTTTTTATATTTTTTATTCTTCTTTTAACGTATAAAAATGTTGTGCATGCAGTATTTATATATATATATATAAGTTGTCGTTGTTATGGTTTGATATTAGTGTACGAGAGATTAGTTTTGAGTTTACAAGCGGGCAATGCGACGTTATATTATGGTCATTTTGTTTATGCATTGTGTTAAGAAAGCGAACATGCATTGTAGTATTGGTGTACGAGAGATTAGTTTTGAATTTACGAGCGGGTAATGCCACGTTGTATTATGTTCATTTTGTTTATGCATTGTGTTAAGAAAGCGAACATGCATTGTATTATTAATGTATGAGAGGTTAGTTTTGAATTTACGAGTGGGAAATGCGACGTTACGTTAGGGTTATTTTGTTTATGCATTGTGTTAAGAAAGCGAACATGCATTGTAGTATTAGTGTACGAGAGATTAGTTTTGAATTTACGAGCGGGCAGTGCCGCGTTGTATTATGTTCATTTTCTTTACGCATTGTGTTAAGAAAGCGAACAAACATAGATGAAAAGTTCTGTGTGCCGCGTACATGTACACATAAATATACACACACATATATATATATATATAAGATAATAATGGAAGTAATAATTTTTATGTCAACATAATATGAAACTATGTAAAAGCTAAAGTGGACATTGTCTTTTTTAGTAAACTTTTAGAATGACATTTAATTAGTTTGAAATATATGTTGTAATTATTCTGTCCGACGTAGTTGCTACTAATAAGTTGTGTGCGACATTCATTTGTTGAAAAGACGTGAAGCGCACTTATTTTGAGATGAAAGCTATTATTTTTATGTGGGATTTTCAATACGATGACAAGATTGACTATTTGTTTCTATTTTAAAATGATGGAACTGTATTATTTAGAAGTTGTGTGCATTATTCTTTTGTTAAAAAGTAGTATACAACACTTATTTTGAGATCACAATTATTATTTTTTATGTTAGATTTTCAATATGACGACAAGACTGACTCGGTTTTAATGGTGAGCAATGAGGACTACGACAACTGCAATACCTCGAAACCGATCAAAGTGTACAATGACAAAAATACCCTTGTTCAGTTGAACCATTATGGTCCATTCTACTTCATTAGTGGAGTTGAAAGTCACTGCATGTATGGCCAAAAGCTTATTGTTGTGGTCTTGTCTCCTAAGACTCATCACTCTATTAGTGCAACTCCGTCTGCTCCGGCGCCTGCACCAGCAGAAAATGGCGGCCCTCGTGGCGTGGAGGAGAGGTTCGTGGCTGTTTTTATCGGACTAGGGCTAATTGGGATGGTAACAATGTGAACATAAATATTTAATCGAGTGTTATTGAGTTAGTTATCTTTGTTGAGACGAGTAATTGTACTTATTATTAAACTTTTTTATTATTTGTACACTTTGAAGACGCGGTACTCGAAATTAAGAATAACAAATTAACAGTAAATTGAAGTCACCACATGTTTCTCTCGAGATGTATAAGACATCATAACAGAGTATCCAAAATGGCTCTCAAACCATACAAAATAACTTCAATGGAATATGATAAAAACACAAAATTATGAAACTTTCTTTGTTTGCTTATATGTGTATATATATATATATATTTTTTTTTTTTTGTATGATTTCTATTTTTAAAGTGAAATGAATAACAAACAATTGAGTTGTTTCATAAATTTATAATTGTTCTCAATCAATTTTCAATTATGAGAACTCAACACGTGTAAAATTAAAATGTCATGTCACAAAGAGCGCTCAAATGAGTTGCCTAAAAGCGAGTTTACATGGACCAGTAGAGTAGTAGACCGTGAATCAAAGGAGATGGCCCTTAGGTCATGAGTTGCTAACCAACTCTAGAAGTCGTGGCAAAGCGCCGCAACACTAATCACACACCTAGACCAAAAAGTCATAAGTGGTGCCACAACATGCTACTACGCTTCTAAAATAAGAAAATGCAGGTCAATAATCAATTAGACATGCCCACACTTAAATTTGGGGTTTGACATAATAGGGTTCATATCAAAATTGAACTTGATAAAATCGATATCGGAATAGACTAACTCAGGTTGAATAGATTTAGTTTGATCCTCGATCTACTCATTACAAAACCATTGGTTCCAATTTTGAAGGTTTTGAAGGCTAGGGTTTTTGGTGATTGGGTGCTACGACGGCAGGCTAGATAAGGTTGAATTTCCGTGTTCGTTTACTGGATGTGGGAGGAATGGAGGGGCCTTCATATAGGATTGTGGTGTGGGGATGGAAGCAAAAGCCATTTATTGCTGTACTACTCACAGTTGAATGGTGGGTTGCACTGGTGAGGTGGTTGCAAAACGCTGGTGGTTCTTGTGTGAAAGTGCGGTGCAAGGAGGGCGAGTCGGGCGTTGGTCGGAGGCGAAGGCGCGGGGCTGAGTAGGGGAGTGAACGGAAAGATCAGAGTTAGGTAGGGAGGTACAGTTTGTGTTTTTTTTTTTCGTATGTGTCTGCATGGTTGGGTCGTCGGACTTAGGGTTATGGGGGTTGAGTTTAGAGGATGAAGGGTTGGAGATTGAGGTGCCGGGACTGAGTGATGAAAATGGAGGGGGGGTAAAAAATGGAGATGCTAGTGGACCTAAGAGCGTTAGATGTCACATATGCATGACAAGCGCCATCTTCCTAACAAAGAGGAGGAGGCCCGCAGGGGAAGAAGGAGGGCCCTTGGGAAAAGTATGAGTTCCCGAGGATGAGAAGGCGGAGGCGGGATAGCCAAGGCGGCCAAAAAAATGGGGCGAAAGTGGCTAAGGTGGGGCTTGGGAAGCTGCCAGCGTGAAGAGGAGGTTCAACCCATAGGGTAGGATGCATGCCGTTTTTATTGGGTCGAGCCGGATGAGGCATGGTGTCCGCGTGTGTGGTTTTTTGGGTTCTGAGTTCCCGTGTTAGGATTAGAGTGTGATCGTTGGAGGAAAAAGTTTACTTGCGTCCTTCGAAACTTAGAGGAGGGATGTATTTCATCTCTGCTCTCTAGACTAGGATATAGAGGTATTAGATGGGTCATGCTTGTACCTTTATCTATGTGGATAACACATTTCAACGACTAATACAATTATTATGTTGGGGTAAAAAAAAACCCTGTTTTTATTTATTTATTTATTTTAAAACCATGCCCAACCCTACTAAAATTCATTTAAAATTCTAATTACCCTTTTACTATTTTGCCCTTTGACTAAATTCACACCTCCATATGCGAAAAATTGGAGATGACGACAACAGTTGCAGTCACCGAGATTGGATTTGCTTTCAGAAAACCAGAAAATCAGGATAAACCAATTCCATCGACGACGAAGACGAAGAAGAATATGCTTATGCTTACATTCAATTCTCATTCCCCACTTCTCAATCCACAATTCAATTTCCTCTCATAAATCAAAACCCTAACCTTTTCTTCATCCCCATCAGCTTCAGCCATGGAAGTCTCGTCTCCTCCCAAATTCTCCTCTCTCTACGCTCCCCATCGTACTCTCTCTCACTCTCTCGTTTTCTCGCTCTCTGTAATTGCGTAATTTATGAATTTATGTGTATTTTTTGCAATTTGTTTTTAACAACGTTAACTTTTGTTGTTTTTTCTACGATATTTAGGTTTCACGGGATCCAGATTGATTTCTCCATCTAATTTGTCTGTGAGTTTCGATCTCTATGCATGTAATCAGCTTTACGTCCTGTTTGGCTGATGAGAAAGCGGTGGGATAAATAGAAACTATATTTTGTGGTGTTTTTAGATTATTGATTGGCCGATTTTTTATTTTACTTTATGCGTTGGTTAATTTTTGTTGCTGCGATTGAATGAAGAAAAGGGATTTTTGTGGATATTATGAACTAATTTTCGGTTTGGTTGACAAATGAAGGTGGTGTATTGAATTGAGTTATGACTGCTTCAAATTTGGAACTAGTTTTTAATAAAGCATAGTATAATTTGGCATTCTATCAAAAAAGTATTGTTTTATTTTTTCTATTATTTCTCATTCCATTCGAATGTGAGTGTAATTTTCTTTTGGTGCCTTTCTTCATTGATCGCATGACATTGCATGACATTGTTGTAACAGACTCAAGTGATTCTATTATTGGTAATTAATGCATTACTAACTTAACAAATAGGACAGTGTACACTCATTTTGGGTCAATGAGATGGAGGGAGTGATATATTTTATTATTGTAAACAAATGGTACCTAAATTTGCAATTGGTATTTTACAATATAGAGGAACATCACCTGCCTTTACACACTTTTATTGCAATTACCTGTGCTTAGAAGTTGTAACATTCTTATTTATGCAGCTGTGCACTTTTAAGGGACAGCATGCTGGATGGTCGACGAATAAATGTTCAATCTTAAGAAGCTATAGCAATTGTAAGCAAATGCATCTTGTTGCATAGAATCTTGTATTGAATGTGCTACCTGTCAATATTTACTATTAGTAATTTACAGCTCGTAGTGCGCGTCAAATGCATATAGATATACAATCATCGGAAACAAGGTTCTGCAGTATTTCCTTGTCTGAATGTGCCTAGATTTTAAATTTTAAATTTCTTTCTGCCCAATTCACAGCCGTGTAATGAAACAGATTAAGCTGGCACCTACAAATTTACCTCTGGACAAGCGAAGTGCATTCCAATTTTGGCGCTGCTTCGTGTTACTCACGTTGAGTTTTGATACACTAATGGCCTTTAAAGTTTAGGATTTCCTTGAAATAGAATGGTTTTATCAGCTATTAGGTCACATTGATAATTACCATGTCCAACTTGGATATAGTTTATCCTTGTTTAGCTATTTAATTTTTCTGAATAGAACTAGTTAGGTTGTTAAAAGTAGACAAGGCAGTCTAATCTACCAATTTTCTGACAGTGATGCTTGCTGTTATTATACTGCAATTATGGCTTTTATTGTGGAAGTCTTCGATTCAACGACGATTGTGAGTCTGACTATGTTCTCTCATGTGGCAAACTATGACTTTGAGTGATTGTATTGCTATTGGTGATTTGTTGGATTTACAACTGTTTGTATATTATGTTTTCTTGCTGCCTAGTCATAATTGTATTGCAATTGTTGATTAATTTTCCTTCACTAAGCCAAAATTTACTTCCTCTGGTGCAATTCAGGCAAGTCCTATGCATCCCTAAGTCTCCAAAGTCCTTTTCTGCTGGCAGATCCTCATCATCCCAATTTCAAATTCAGATATGATACTTATAGGCGTTTTGTCTTCAAAATAGATTGCATTGAAAAACTCTTCAACTAGTTATTGTATCACGCATTCATGCCAACTAGAAAGACTGACTGCATCCTAGTTGCTTCTTTGAAGCCGCTTCACCACTCTAAAAGCGGACAGCAGGCACGCACTGATTATTTATGTATAGATAAATCTGGTTGTTAGGTCTGGTCTGGTCTGATAGTTGAAGTTATGGTTGACCAATTCTATAAATTCTTATCATTCTAGGATTGACTTTAAGTTATCTAATGTTTGTCTGCAAGTATGCATGGATATATAAGGCCATATCTATATACAGACTACTTGAGCATCCGTCAAGTCCACTTGACTTAGTAAAGCCTCAATTCCAAACTAGTTGAGTTAGAGAACCTGTTACCTTTTGCCGTGACAACAGGGTATTTACACAGCGTGTCTAAAGTAGGATATATTTTCACAGGATGTGATTATCAGATTTACATTGTTGATCAGCCAACCCAAATGTTCCGCCTTAAGCTTGGCTTCTGCGTGGCTATGTAAAAGGTATAATATGTAGGACTCTGAAGAGACTAAAGGGGCAAGGCAGGGTGAATACATGCGAGTAAAAAGCATTTCAATGGTGTATCAACATATTCAGTTTTGCACCTTTAACCTTAAGTAGTTTTTAGCACTAAATCTACAACGCATCTTAGAAAACATGAATATCATAACCAGATTTAGTTGTGTGATTGGTATAATACTCTTTAATTCAGTGGAGTGGAGCCTTTTCCAAATGTATATTGGCACTTGGTTGCAAGTATAAGGTGTCTAAATTAATATGATTATATTGTTTCTTTCTAATCCTTTGCTTTGTTTATTCTCTTTTACAGTTGCTACAAACAGCATATCATGCTTTCCAAGGAGGCACACCGGTGTCTCGAGGCTGGATTTCAATCCGAAAATGGACTTGAACAGACGAGCTGATGAGTATAAATTGCATAGACATCATAAATTGTCTACATGCATAATTGCAAGATCTGATGTTGCTAGAAGTGGATCTCCTGATGGCTCCTATCAATTGTCAGGTTTCTATTAAAAGCCTTTCACATCCTTTTCTTCTTTGACTTTCAAACATGCAGTCTTATTTCTGCCTGCCATATTTTTAGGTACAGAAGTTCCAATGAGCTCAAGAGTCAGAGGAGTATTTTTCTATGCTGTTGCTTCTGTTGTTGCTATTGTTCTGATTGTGGTGATGCTGGTGATTCATCCTTTTGTGCTCTTGTTTGACCGACACCGAAGAAAAGCTCAACACTTCGTTGCAAAAATTTGGTCCACATTGACTGTCACTCCATTCTTCAATACTAAGTTTGAGGGGTTAGAGAATCTTCCCAGGCCAGATACACCTGCCGTATACGTTTCTAACCACCAGAGCTTCTTAGACATATTTACTCTTCTAACATTAGGAAGAAGCTTCAAGTTCGTTAGCAAGACATCAATTTTCCTCATCCCTATCATCGGTTGGGCCATGTTTATGATGGGTGTGATTCCTCTGAAGCGCATGGACAGCAGAAGCCAGTTGGTATTGTCTTGCCTCCTTTGTGCTGTGGTTAATAAGTTAATCCATTTTTGCTATGTTAGATAGCTATTCACCTAGACAAATACTAATGTCTTTTCTTTCCCTCATGTTCTGGGTAACTGTATCAAGTGTTACTATAAAATCGTGAAGTTGATATTTTTTTTGTCTTTATGCATGTAGGATTGTTTCAAGCGTTGCATAGATCTCATTAATAAGGGAGCATCTGTTTTCTTCTTCCCAGAGGGAACTCGAAGTAAAGATGGAAAACTAGGTACTTTCAAGGTGAGGCTATGCTCATTTCCTTCTCTTCATATCATATTAGCGTCATCTATTTTCTAGATAGTCAGAGATTTGCTAAAGAAGCCTAAAATCGTACTAAATGCTCTATCATTAAGTCCATGGAAGCTGAGAAAGAACCCACTTTTTCATAACTGATCAGAAAACGAGTTTGCATAAGCAATATTATAAATCTTGTATTTACTTTGGAGGCATCAGTTCTGATAGATGCCAGTTGCCAGACAATTATACTTCATATTAAGGTTTTAGTGGTTGTCTACTTTTCTTTTCTATATAACAATTCCTTTGAGTTGGGAGGAACCACCAGGTTGAAGCGAATATAACATGTCTTATAAAAATTAAGTTTGCCACTGTTGAAGCAGAATGCATAGGACCTCCATAAACTATGTATTACCAAATGTGCCGCCTTATCCAATATCATTTTTCTTCAAGGAGGAAAGGTGTTTAGGATCAAATCTCGGAAAAATATACATAAACCTTTGGTTTCTGAATTTTCCTCTCTGAAACATATGTCTCTGGAACTATATGTAGAAAGGTGCATTCAGCATTGCAGCAAAAGCCGGAGTGCCAGTGATACCAATTACCCTGATAGGAACCGGCAAAATCATGCCTTCAGGAATGGAGGGTATATTGAATTCGGGATCTGTAAGAGTTGTTATTCACAAGCCCATTGAAGGAAGTGATCCTGAAGTACTATGCAATGAAGCTAGAAGCAGAATCGCCGATGCGCTCAATGGTCAAGGACGAGGGCTTCTCTAGAACAGTATTTAATTGTTTTCTGAGGTTCAAAGCATAATTTTTTTTTGCTGTGAAATGAAGAATGAAAATCTGAAAGGTATGAACTTTCTTGCTTCTGTTAACGTTAACTTGCTACTGCATCCATCATCCATGCAGTTAATATATAGTTACATTACATGCTAATGCTATGATAGTTTGATTAAAATACATAAGTTCAGTCTGTTATCACCCCGGGCATTTTTGTGTTGCAAAGCTCTATGAAGTTGATATGTGTTCACCTTTATCAGAGTGAACAAAAGAAAATGTCAAAAATGAAAGAACATATAGTAAATGATTATGATGCTATTAGAGTTGGCAATTCGAGTTTCGGTTTATAGGTCTGAACTGAATCCGACCCAATGGGATGTGGGTCTTGAGTTTTAGAGAGGACTTGCCCGACCCAACCCTAAATTGACTGAGACTAATTTGCGTGACCCGAACCCTCAAAATTGTGGGTTGAGCTTCAGGTCCAAATTGCCAGGTCTGGATGCTATGACTTCAAATGCAGTCCATAATTTGTTTTTCTCCATTTTGCTATGGCATCAATGTAAAATTTTACTCACAAAAGGTTGTAGTATTATAGATTGATTGTTGCTCAAATTCTTCTCGTTAAGATCATGGTTTGGTCTGGCCTGTGGATAGGAAGGAAATAATTATTATAGCAGTTCCACATCACCTCTTTGAGCCTGGGACGCTGTGTGCTTGTATGGTTTTTAATATGAAACATCAACTGATGGAACACACTCCTTAAAACTCACACCACTTGTAGTTTAAATAATGACCTCTTTCTATCGGTTTCTAAATTGTTCTTACTGGTTGGTATTTGGATCTCGATATCCCAAGTAATTTATTAGATTTGAGACGGTTTCCTCTGCATGTTTAAACCTTTTTTTTTACACTTTTGAAATAGGCTTCAATAGCAATTTCAAGAAAAATAAATACTTCTCTCATGAAACAAATTCCTCCTTATCAGCGTGTCACTAGTGACCGAAATTAGCCTTGAACCTGGTTGGACACTGACATTTCTGAGTACTGATTATTGATATTTCATATTGAGCTCGTTTTCGTTGTGATTATATTTGCGTAAGTTACATAATAGGTTAGCTACAGGCTTGGCTGACTGCTATATCTAGGTCATCATTGTCGGTTTTTCTTTAGTAGCGTCAACTTTTAGTGATGTTTTGTTTTCTTGGGGGTGCTTTAAATCCGCTTCCAATCTCAGGGAATAATAGGCATATCCATGATTGCATTTTAAATCTTAATGTGCATTTGCGAGCATTTTGTGATTTTTCAACAATAACCCGAAACTTTGTTCACTAAACACAAGCTATTGTTCTTTTACAGGTTTGACACACACGAAACCAACCGTGACAGTATATTTACTGAGGTTTCTGCGTAGAGGTCCCAAGTTCATTGCAGGGTAGTTTTCAACCTAATAAAACGTTGAGCTGCAATAAGGCCGGGCCAATTAAGTCCCGTGTTAGCTTACGTGAGAATAAATACTTTCATGATATATATCGGAGAATGCTAACCTCCTCGTATTATTTCTCTACTTCTCGATATGATACTTCTCTTTGTTCACCGTTCTATTGCGATTTGATAGCATTTTTGGCTGAACAACACGACTTGCACCATCACGAGCTACTTTGTTATTCCTTAAGCACGAAAATGATGGAGTCGTCGGTTTTGGCAAATGATGCAAGAAAATTAGTTGGATTGTGTATTTGAAATGGTTGTTTACATGTGATCATGTCTTTGTGGTTTGTTGGAAAGTCAGCATCAACTTCCAGCTTCTATTGGTTGCATTGTTTGTTTATGCACCAAGAAATAAGAGTAAAATGTGTATCAGTAGACTAATATAATTTTATATCAGTTGCAACTTAACTAAGTCAATGCGGTGATGACACCTCGTTAAATTTCACTTATACCCACTAAGTGAATTTGTGTGAGCGGAGCCATAATTTTAAATGAGTTGTCAACCTTATTAATCCAATTGATATAGAGTTATATTAGTCAACGCCTTTATATTACTCAAGAAGTAAACTCCACCAAAAATTCATTGCCATTGAAAAAATTTAAACTAGGATGTGAAATGAAAAAATTTAAACTAGGATGTGAAATAATATAGTTATTTTGAGAAAAGAAATTAAATAAGCGAAACGCTTGACGTTATCGAGCAATTGAGCTATGTAAAGAATGTGAATTTATTTTTTAATATTGTTTCATCATCTTCTAACTATATAAGAGGGCAGAGTTGATAACTTAGACTTGAACTAATCAAACTTCTGCTCGATCGAACACGACCGTCCGACCTAAGAAAATTTGAACAATAAGCGCATTTTGTGTCTAAAAAGTGAAATCTAATTTGATACCTATCAAATTCCAAAGTTCTCTCGGGTCCAACAACTCGTAACTCATTTTGCCAGTTCTACAAGATGGTATAATTTTCGTCTTCTCTTATATTTCGATTTAAAATTATAGATAAAATCGTATCTTATTCAACAAAGGTGACTTACAAAAAAAAAACAGTTTATTAATCTCGACAAATTTATCCACGTTCGAATTGTGATTGTGAAGCTTTGGCTAAGCATAGCTAACCTACTTTTAATTTGCTCTCTTAAAAATCAATTAACTAATAAAAATATATTAAAATAATCTTAATTTAATTATTTAAACAAGTTAGTGGTAGGCTTGACTGGACCGGGTCAACCCGATAGGATCGAACCGGCTTTTTTTGACAGCTGCAGCACAAACATAAACAAAACAAAGGGCTATTATCGTCATTCCACATATTTTTTATTTTATTTATTTTTGTTTTATTTTCAATAAATTTTCATTGACTCCTAAATTTCTATTTCTTTTCATTTTCAATTCTCCTATTTTTGGAAGAAAAAAAGATCTTTCCTTTCTCTTTCCTTCTCGTCTCTCTCCCTAACCCATCACTCTGCTCCAATTTCTCAGTCCAATATTGAGCTCAGCTTCGATTCATTTGCTGAATTTGAAGGATTTTACTGTAAGCTGGTCTCTTTTTGATCTCTCTGTTTTATTTTTACCTTAAACAATTCGATGCATATTTTTTGTTTTTTTATTTTTTTTATTTTAATTGATACCAGGTAGGAATTATTAGGTTTCGGAGATTATATGTTATTGTTCTGTTTTGGGTTGCTGGAGTGGATCTCTGTCCTTGGGCCATACCTAATCTGTGCCTCTGTGGAGCAAATTTGATTCTGAGTTGGTTTTTGTCACTTGCACGTTGGGATTCAATCGATATAGAGTGAAGTTGATTGTGGAAGAACATGAATTCTTAGTTTTTGAGTTTTAGTTATAGGGCTGTGGATTGGGTTTTTGGTTTGTGATTATTTGGAGATCCAGTAAATCAGGGAGGTTATGGTTGGGATGGTTCAGTGGTAAAGATTTATAATTTGAGGACCTTTTGGGACATAAGAGGAAAACCCCATGTTGGAAGTGGTTTTGAAATGGTTCAATTTGAAGGTAGAAGTAAATAGATGTCATTTCGGTGGAGAGTTGACCAGATATAGTTGGCAACTCAGTTTCATTTTGGGGTTGAAATTGCTGCTCGCTGAAATCTGTGCTCTCGAGTCTCGACAATTGAAGTTTTCTTAATATGTTTGATGACATGATGAGTTCGTTTTGAAGGACATTTTGAAATAGTTGTGAGTGAGTTTTACTTTCCATAGATGTTAAAATGGTGGCTATTGCAGTGTTTTGTGCACGCTGCTTGATTCACTATGTGCTCATAGTACTGTTATTGTTTTCAAATTTAAGCAGTGGACTTGTTAGTGAGCCAGGTGCCAATAGTTTAGGTGGTCCTCTAAAGTCAAATGTCAAATCGTAAATAATCTGCAAGGGTCATTCATCTTCCAGCGACTGATTATACTTCTTATTCTTTTCCGGTTGATTTGGTGCAGAAAAAAGTTCCAATCTTTATCCACCAATAGAGTGGCTGATCATTCTATGGGGTGTATTAGTGATAAGAGTAGGGCTGTGATTCTGTTTCCCCATATGCTAAATTTAGTTTGTTTTGGGAAATGTTTTAGAATTTATTTTAGGGGAAATTCCCATATTGTTTACACTGCCCGGTCAATGAGAGCAGGGTATCTTGATGTTTAATTTTGATAAATTAAGTTGTGTTGATGTGTGCCTCAACATATTTGCTTATTAACCTTGCATACCTGGACAGATGGCCTAAATGCATTGATATGTCTATTTGATAGTATTAATGCCAGTTGATTTACACCGCTTTGAATACTTCTGTTCGTCTACAGGTGGCATATATGTTTTCAATTGAAAAACAATGTTCGACTGTGGTTATAAGTCACAATATGTTGGTGGCCAGCGAGAGAAGTTTGTGAGGTACTGGATATATGTCTCTTCACTTTTGTAAGGTTCCACATTCATGGACAAGAACGTCAGTCTATACATTTCATTATTAATGAGATTTTTTAAATATACTTCAAACAAATTGTTAATAGGGAGTATATAACATTGCACCTAACTGGTATTATGCTATTATATGTGGCCACAGGTCTATACACACTCTAGATTGCTTATGGATTTTTGTTCCAGTTGATTACACACATGCCCATGCACACTCATAACATCTTTATGCCTGTAACTAGTGTGTGTGTGTGTGTGCCTGTCTGTGCAACATAATATTGATTATGGGACTATTCACTAATTCTACCTGTTCTTTATTCAATTGTGTGTGATGTTAATGGAGGATTGTGGTTTCTAACAGTGCATGGGCTATATCGGCTATATTTTGTCTTATGAGGCATGGGAAGTATCCAACTTTGTGCGTATATTCAATATTTGTTCTATTGTTTTCTAGGTTGGACGATTTGGACTCTAGACTCTCGTCACCTGATACAAGAGGGGCAACTTGTGGTTTCAACATAGAGGGGTTAGGTCGTGCCGGTCATGCCGGTCATGCAAACAATGCAACTTCTTTTAAAAAAGGAATGAGGAAGGGGTCTGAAGGACTGAAATCAATTGGCCGATCTCTTAGATTTGGCGTTTCTCGAGCAGTGTTCCCAGAAGATCTTAAGGTCTCAGAGAAAAAGATATTTGATCCTCAAGACAAATTCCTTCTTTTGTGGAATAAACTTTCCGTTGTATCATGTATTTTGGCAGTATCAGTGGACCCTCTGTTTTTTTATCTTCCAGTTATAAACCCTTCAGCAAATTGTCTTGGAATAGATCGCAAATTAGCAATCACAGCAACAGTTCTGCGGACAGTAATCGATGCTTTTTATCTGATTCACATGGCTCTCCAATTCCGAACGGCTTATATTGCCCCATCATCACGAGTCTTCGGACGAGGTGAACTGGTCATAGAGCCTGCACAAATAGCTAAAAGATACTTACGGCGGTACTTCATCGTTGATTTTCTTTCTGTGCTACCTCTACCACAGGTCTAACTATCATCTTTCCTTTAATCTGTCTCCTAATTCACTTCATTTTATTTGTGCATGCCCTTTATTGAAATAGTTTTAACTTCAACTTCCCCTTTTTACATCTCTATCATGCAAAGATAGTCATTATTACATTTGAAAGAGATCTATCCCTCATTTTCATAATATCTTTGAGGTTGTAAAGCTGAGTTCCTGTTTTCCGTCTACGGAAATTTTTACTCTTACTGAAAATGAGGTCTACTCCTCCAAAGTTGTTGCATCTCTCTTTTTTTCCAGTGGCAGATGTGAATAATGTTTGGTTTGTAATCTTACTTTTAACCCTTGCTGGTCATTTTCAAATGCCATGATGTTAGTGTTTAAGCAAAGACCTGGTAGGTAATTGTCTTTTGAAGATGCTGGCAGATGTGAATGTGATTCGATACCATGTTATTAGAATTGTCACTCTGAGAAGTCAGATTATAAATATTGTAAAAATTTACGTGAATGTTCTTGTTGGCACTGTCATATGGCTGCAAACGTGGTAAAAAGAATAAGACATTCATATTTCTCTCCATTTTCATTTTCAGATTATGGTTTGGAGATTTCTTAAGAGGTCAAATGGTTCCGACGTCCTGGCTACAAAACAGGCGTTGCTCTTCATCGTCTTGCTTCAATATATTCCTAGGTTTTTTCGAATGCTTCCCTTAACTTCAGAACTAAAAAGGACAGCTGGTGTATTTGCTGAAACTGCTTGGGCAGGTGCTGCTTATTATTTGCTGTTATACATGCTCGCTAGTCATGTAAGTCCCTTTTTCATTTGGTATATCTGTTTTCCTGATGTAATGTATTGTTTCTTCTTAGCCAAAATCTCACTTATTAATTTATATCTAACCTGACATTTTACTTAGCGAGTTAGCCTGTTGTATATGAACTTTTCATGCGATTCCGCTTCAAACTCTCTTCATATGCTAGTTTATTAACTGCCAGGATGCTACATTGAACTTTTAATAAGTTCTCTTTCATGCAGAAGTGCAATATCATGGTCATTTTATTTTTATCTGCAACATTATCCTAAGTTCCATAACTGTGGTGATGCTTGTAAGACTAAAAACTTTACTTTTCATCATATATGTTAGAATTAGAAATCAGCTGCATGCTGTGAGATTTTTTTTTAATACTCTCTCCGTCCCAAAATGAGTTTCATTGTTTCTATTTTGAGAATAATTAAGGAGAAGTTAGGTTGTACAATTACTTTTGAATTACCATGAGCATGTGTTCTTACAAATTCAGGGGATACCAACTAATGGGGATGTAATTGGTAATTCATGTTATAACTAACTTCCTCAAGAGGAAAGAAGACACTCATTTTTAAACAAAAATGAAAGACAAAGAAGACACTTATTTTGGGAAGGAGGAGGGAGTATTATTTTTGCGAATCTTTGGAACATAATTGTGGACCTAGATAATTATTTTAAGCAGGAAATGACGTGTTCTGTTGGGAACCTTTTCAGATAGTTGGGGCTTTCTGGTACTTGTTTGCTGTAGAACGGAGTGATACTTGCTGGCAGCAGGCTTGTAATAATATTACAATATGCAATACAAATTTCTTGTATTGCGGCAATTCTTACATGCCAGGTTATAATGAGTGGAACAAAATCAGTGAATCTACTTTGAATAGCCAATGTTCTGCAGACGATGACTCCCCGTTTGATTTTGGAATATATAAACAAGCTTTGTCATCTGGCGTTGTGGCATCCAAGAAGTTCATCTCTAAATATTGTTATTGTTTATGGTGGGGCCTACAGAATTTAAGGTAATCTCTTTTCTTTATCCATTGAATTCATTCATTTTGTTTGATTACCCGAGAAAATAAAAGGTTTTATAAAATAATCACTGATTTGCTTTGCTGACTAATTGACCATTACTATATCTGTTTGATGTGCTGGTTTTGAGAGAGAGAGCATGTTCATATGTGATCGACTGATATACTTGTTTGTGCATGCATGCACATTCATAATAATTAAGCTTGAAATGGTAATCTACATTTTTTTTGGTTATCAAACAAGTTAGTCATAGATGGACTCAATTATAATGCTTGCAAGTGTCTCATGTACCATTTTCTCAATGTATTGTGATAGATATGCTTTTTTAATTATCACGCCTACCCTATATTTGGGCACTGGATAGGAACTTTCCTTGCTTGTATTTTGAATGTCCCTCTTGTTGTAGAAACATTAGCTATGAACTGTAATGTGCAAGGTTCCCAGCCTAAATGGGAACCAGATTTTAATCATCTACTACGATAACATTAAGTCTTTGCTCTATCAACTTAATTATGTTTTCTTTTATTTACAGTACACTTGGCCAGGGTCTTCAAACCAGCACCTATCCTTTAGAGGTTATTTTTTCCATAGCACTAGCCATATTTGGGCTCATCCTCTTTGCGCTTCTGATTGGCAACATGCAGGTACTCAGAACTATACTGATTTCATACTTCTACGGTGAATTAAAATTGGTTGAGCCTTGTTATGTATTATTACTATCGGCTTTTGACTGCTTAAACCTATGCATTGCCAATACGTAGAACATATCTTCACTGTATTACGTGCGGGGGATCCCTGCAATTCGAATGACTTCGACCATTTATGAATGAAATTGGAAAGAGCCCTTCTTTCTATTATTTCTATGGTTATGAATTTGTAGATGCTTCCAAGTTATGGTTTGTCTAGTACCATTTTCTGTTTCCATTTGAGGAGTGATGTCTGATGTCCATCGTTCATCTGTTGAAGGTTGTTTGTCTCAAATAATTGAAAACTGAAGTGTGGAATAGAAGGAGAAAACTATGGCATATAACATGTGACGTGTCCCTTATAGTCTAGAAATCGATGTACCTTTTCTTTTTTGGCGTCGGTCCTGTTTTCTTATTATCCTTATTTTCCCGATATTTTTTGTTTGATCTCAGAACAAAGTCGGGAACAGGGAAATAAGCAAACTCTTGTTTTCCAGTTATAGCTTCTATAAGGAAATTTGCTAAAATTTTGGTTTTTGCTTTTGGGACAGACGTATCTTCAATCTTTAACTATAAGACTTGAAGAAATGAGGGTCAAAAGGCGGGACTCAGAACAGTGGATGCATCACCGCTTGCTCCCTCAAGACCTCAGAGAACGTGTTAGACGGTATGATCAATACAAGTGGCTGGAAACACGTGGAGTTGATGAAGAGAGTTTGGTTCAGAATCTGCCCAAGGATCTCAGGAGAGATATCAAGCGGCACCTCTGTCTGGCTTTAGTGAGGAGGGTAAGTTCGTAAACACCCTTAATTTGGCAATTAATTAATTTACTTAAAACTTTCTTTCTCACAACTTTTCCTACATAAAACAAGTGGGATACAATATGGAATTTGAATCAATTGTATGGTTTGGATGGAAACTCCAACATATTATAGCTATATGAGTTTTCGGCTATTTATAAGCTTAAGGTAGTGTTTGCATTAGAATTTTTGTGCAGGAATGGGAATGAGATTGACCTGCATATTCGGGTTTTTATGGACCCGATCAAGTTTTGGGTTGGGTTTGTCATGGGAAAATTGCAGATTTGGTCGGGAAAGCCCGCACATTTTGCATGCAAAATCCTCAACCCACACCTATTGTGGCCAAAATCTGAATTATCAGCTCTAGAACGATTCTTTATGTTTGAGTTAGAACCTTTTGGTCATGAAACTGCTCTGGAATGAGAATTTCATTCCTGTTCCTGTTCCGATTCTTTTTTTTTTTTTCTTTTATAATTCAAACGCTACCTTAGTTCATTGGGTGCTATGCAATTGGTTATGACACATTGTGTCAATAATTGGTGATTGTAGGTTCCTCTGTTCGAAAGCATGGACGAGAGGTTGCTTGATGCCATATGCGAGCGGCTGAAACCAAGTTTGTTCACCGAACGTACCTACATAGTTCGGGAAGGTGACCCTGTCGACGAAATGCTTTTCATCATACGCGGTCGCCTTGAAAGCGTAACCACAGATGGCGGAAGGAGCGGGTTTTTCAATCGCAGTTTGTTGAAAGAAGGCGATTTCTGTGGCGAAGAGCTTCTAACGTGGGCCCTAGATCCCAAATCCGGCGCCAACCTCCCATCCTCCACCCGAACAGTAAAGGCTTTAACAGAAGTTGAAGCATTCGCACTAGAAGCCGAGGAACTGAAATTCGTGGCCAGTCAGTTCCGGCGTCTTCACAGCAGACAGGTTCAACACACCTTCCGATTCTACTCGCAGCAATGGAGGACTTGGGCCGCTTGCTTCATCCAAGCAGCGTGGCGCCGGTACTCCAAGAGGAAGATATTGGAGCTTCGCCGGAAAGAAGAAGAAGCAGAATCAGAAGGACAAGACGGGGCTCGCAGTAGCACCGGAGGCTCCTACAGCCTCGGCGCCACCTTCCTGGCATCAAGATTTGCAGGGAAGGCTCTTCGTGGCGTTCACAGGAACCGGAACGCTAAGAGTGCCCGGGATTTGGTGAAACTCCAGAAGCCTCCGGAGCCGGATTTCACCGCCGATGCGGATTGATATGTGTAGTTTGTTTAAAGAATTGTGAATTTGCTGACAGATTGTGCATGCTTGGAAGAGAGCTTAAACAGTTGAATGTATTGTAATTATTACACATAATATTGTAGCTTTTGAATTTGCTGTTTTGTTGCAATGTAAGCATTTGCAGGAACAAAATCTTATGACTATGCTTCTCTCATATCTAACCAGAATTAAATATCATTTTTAATGATCTGAAATATTCAAAAATTAAGGGAATTGAAATTTAATATCTGATTGATACAATTATGGGTTTAATGTATCTCAGTTGACTGATATTATGTTATATCAGTTGCACTAATAAAATGGTAACACCTCATTTAAAATTATGGATCCGGACGGGTCGCTCCGCTCCCCCAAATGCACTTGGGTGGGTATAAGTGATTTTGAATGAGGTGTCATCATCTTATTGACTTTGTTAAGTTGCAATTGATATAACTTTATATTAGTCAA
>JAYMTK010000568.1:0-21076 GCA_036897405.1 Pelargonium myrrhifolium
AAATAAAACTAAAATAAAATTAGATTAATTAGATTATCAATAATGAATAATTTGAAATTAAAATTATTAAATTAATTTTTATTAATCATTATAGGAGAAATTGAAATATATATAAAAATTATATAATAAAAAATCAAAACAAAATAAATAAAATAAAATAATAAGAAAGACACACATGTCACGCATATAGGGCGCCACATGTCGCTCAAAGCATGTGTGTCTTCCCTATTATATATATATATTAGATTAGATATTAGATTTTCACGACAGATATATAAATTTAAAAAAAAAATTGAACATTTGCATTAATTATCAAAAGAAATACTTAGTAGACTTCAAAAAAGAAAAGAAATACTTAGTAAATGGAAATTTAATCTTCCTCTTAGCTTGTTGATGCTACCCAAAAAAACTACCGACATAGCTGACTAATGGGAAATTGCCACGTGGTACTCAGGAGCCATGTCACCTTACTTTGAGGCCCAAGATCAAGGCCTTGGGATCATGGTCCCGGAGGTGGGATCCTAAGACACGAACGTCGTGGTTCTCAAACCAGGCGACTCCAGATTGAGTAAAGTGGCCCAACCTATCGAATTTGAACTCGGACCAAGCGGAGCACAACCTCAAGCTCGAAGCCAATATCCTTGAAGCTTGGGCTCGTCTCAAAGTCAAGGACCCTGGAGGTGCGGTCTAAGTAATGTCAGAGCCAAGGGACCACGGTGTCGCGATCTCAATGTCGAGCTTAATAAGGCAGCTGAGATCGTCTGGTCCCACACCAACCTCACCTCAAATAAGCTCAATGTCCCATCCTAAGAATCCCAAGTGAGCCGTGTGCGAAGCACAAGCTTGGGCCAGGAGCCATAACGACACGAGTTATGAGCTCCATCACGGATGACCAGTAAGTCCGTCTGATGGGTTAGCTCGAGGATCCAGTGTATCGATCCAACCCGACAAATTTTATCATGGGTTAGAGAGAATCGTCCAGTAGTGCGACATGGGGCAATATCTGAGAAAGCTATAAGGCTGATACCATTTGTTGAACCACCAGGTGATGACACATCATCTCATCACTTAAGGCCTATAAATACGCCCATTGAAGAAGAACAAAAGACAAAAGAATATCTAGTATCATACTCTCTCTCTTTATTTCACTCTTAATAAGCCTACTGACTTCCTTAGTATTTTCTGACGAGTTCTTATTCTCACGTCTGAGGCGGTGTCCTAGAACCACTCTGGGTCTCATCGTTATTTGGTGTGTCCATTTTGCAGGGACCAGGAACCAAGGATCATAATCTCGTCCAAAGGTCGTAGATCGCACCATCAGAGCCCAATATTCAACCCCTTCACGCTTTGACTTTGACTCGAAATTACATTAGAGTGACACGTTTGAGCTTCCGCACATTTTAGACACATCACTTGTAATTGCTCCAAAATGAGTTATAAATTGTTTTCCACTTTCCAATATTAGTCTTTTCTAGACTAAACTAAATTGCACGAATCTCAAATAGAAATACAACTACAAATTATAAAGAAAATGAAAGTTTGAACTATTACGTAGTATAAGCTCAAAGGGAGCGCACGAGACATGCTCTCATTAAGCCTATGAGCACATGACCCATGCATTGAATAAGAGAGTGACGACAAAATCTGTGTTGTTGAAGGTTGGGTTGAAGGACACGGCCCGTGCTCTCAATATTTTTCACTTACAATAATCACTTGCACACTTATCACACACATCAAATTTGGCAAAACAAATAAAACTAAAATAAATTACCGTAAATTGACATGAATAAATTAGAGAACTGAGTGTAATTTTGGGATGAAAAATAAAATAAAATACCCTCCCTTAATAAGAGTAATGTTTTTCATCTACTTTATTCTTCTAGAAATGTTCTCTTTTTCTCCAGTTGAGATTTTACTCTCACGTTCAAGACAATATTCCGAAAACACATATAAGTCTCCATAACGGTGTGCTCCCTTGCGCATGCACCATGAATCCTGGAGTAAGGATCCAAGCCTACGACTAGTTCCATCATCGAACTTTTAGACTTAAAACATTTTCAAGACAACTACTCTAACACGTGGATAAAACGAAAAACACATTCTCATATGCTCAATTAACCAATTTAAAGCAGACGCATCATAGAGTATTTCTCAAATTTCACCGTAACTACTTCAAGTTTTACATTTTAAGTGCATTTTCTCAGCATCTCCCTTTTTCACCTCTAAAATAGAGTGACCGAACATGCTCTATCTCTTTACTTAATTATTTATTTGTCATTGAAGACATTCTTTTTACAAAGAGAAAGCACGTTCGATTGATAAGAAGTGCAGAAGACAACCAAGCAACAACAGAGCTAAGATGAGCCACATGAAGGATTTGAGAAAAAAAACAATAAAAACATAATTAATTATCAATCAATAACTAGCAATAACTAATTTGGTTTACCTCCCTTATCCATGTTGAAGATGAGCTCTTGCTTTGAAGGATTTCTATTTTGAAATTTGCTTCAACTTGTAATCCCAAACACAGCTAGAGAGAGAGAGAAAATATCTTTCTTTTCATGTGTGTAGAAGACTCTACTTTTCCCTTTTTTTATGGAATCACCAAGTCGGTGAAAACCATCCCAATCCAAAACAATTAAAAAGACCATTATGCCCCCTTTATATATTTTGGGCCTTTAATATATATATATAACAAATTAATAGGCTATTGGCCTATTAATATAAACAATATTATCTCTCTCTCGGGTCAGACTCGTGATAGGAAACTTGCTGACATCACAACGGGTTACAAGTTGGGTCCTGAGTGAATAAACCTTACCTATCACAATTTATTCACATGTATAATTAAAGACCAATTTCACAAAACGATTTGACTAAATACAAAACACTGTTCAATTAATCATATGTACTAATAAATGATCAATGTTAATCCATACAATGATTTGATAAATAATTCAACACCACAGAGTAGACTCATCTGCAATTCATCAACTGTGTACTGCATATATTGCCATATTGGTGGTTGATGAATGGTTGGTCCATCTGTAAGATATGACATTTTTATGAAATGAAATATTTCTGTTATATCTGTTAAAGAGGATGAGTGTTTTCAACATTTTTTAAATAAATTTGAACTAAAATCAGTTGTTTTTATTTATATAGGTGAAGCGAATTAGAAAGGAGGAAAAAAATGAAATATATTCAACAAACAAAACGGTGGAATAGTAGTTGGCACTTGGAACAGTTATATCCGAAAAAGTAAACATAATTGCCTTAGGAAACGTCCGGGCTATTATCGTCTTTATGCGTAACCAAATTCCTAGCTGGAATTCTATCAGATGACGTGTCATCCGACATGTCACAGTCTGGCTCCATAAAGACCGTCCGATCTCCAAGCAACAGATCCAACAGCGGATAGCATCTGAGTACTCATGCCTAGACGAGCAAACACGTGCCCAACTCAAAAATGACACAAGCCTGCATGTGGCGCGCCAACACCAACAGACACCTCGGATACATAGGGGCTACAGCCAATAGATGAGAGACACGTGTAGAAAAGTTAATTCCAAGGCTCTACGCTCGTATAAGAAGAGGTGCCCAAAAAGCAGATTCCGACGAAAGCAGAGAACAAAAAGCAATCTGAGAGAGGAAGAAGAATTAAAAACAGAGCACTGCGATAGGGTGCGAGTTTCGGCGTTGCGTTGAATCCACGACAAGCCGATGGGGTTCTCCGGCGTCGCTTTACGCCCGGTAAAGTGTTACTCAGGCGCTGGAATCGATGCCCATTCTTCTAACCCATCTTTCTCCGCCCCTCCAAGCGTTTTCTATTCTCCTCCCGCCGGGAAGCGATTCTCCGGCGAGAAGCTTCGGATTTCTTCTTCTCGACACCTGAGGACTTTTGGGTTTTCCGACAATGGGCACTTGGAGTATTACAAGAGCAGGGTCAGGTGTGGCGGTAAGAAGAAGGATGAGAGCCTGGGACTGATGACGACCAAGAAGAAGTTGAAATTGCTCAAGGGTTTGTTGTCTGAGGATTTGTCCATGTTCTCTGAATTGGGTTCTGGTTCTGGCGGTGAAGTTCAAGGAAAGCTGATCTCGGTATGAAATATAATTCTTTGACTTGTTCTTAATTAACTAAAAGTTTTGGGCTGTTTTAACTGTAAGTTTGTTGTAAATTTATTGATCTCTGTGAAATTCATTGTCTTGGTGGTTTAAATTTGAAATTGTATCTGATCGATGAAAATATGAAATAGGTAATGGTTCTTCTTTAGAGAAGATGAAGTGATTTTTGAAATCTAGATTTAAGTTTGATGCCAATCATTTATCAGGAATGTACTAATCTCACTGTTGTAATTTAGAATAATTTGACATGTACCTTAATTGAAAGTCTAATTTCATGGAGATAACAGTGTTTTTGTCTTGTTAATCTTGTGGCAAAAGTTTGTACCTGAAGATCCTATAATGGAGGTTTCATAATCTGAATTGCATTGTAAATTGATTGTATGCAGGAATCGGCAGAAGTTTTGATAAAACAACTGCAACAGGTTAGAGCACGGGAGAAGGAAATGAAAAAGAATAGGAAACTGGAGAAGGCTAAATTGAAAGCCACAAGGATGAAAGATTCTTCCTCATCGTCGTCATCATCATCATCGTCTTCATCAAGTGATAGTGAATGTGGGGAGGTGATTGACATGAGCCACCTGAGAAGTAAGGCCCTTGATCAGCCAATAGAAAATGTCGTGCAAACTGCAGTGGCAGTCACATTGATCGACTCGGGCCCTTCTACACAAGAAGGGAATACGAATGAGGATAATGGGTCAGAAACTCGCAGTGTTCAGATCACTCAAGAAAAGGATTCCTCCTCTACAAATAGTTCTAGTTATAGCTGTAGCAGTAGTAACGTTAGCCTCGTAGACGCATGTAGCTCAGCAACAGAGGCATCATTGACAAAGAGCATTGAGGTCTGCATGGGTAACAAGTGCAAAAAATCGGGAGGTGCAGCGTTGCTGGAGGAATTTGAAAGGGTGCTTGGTACTGGAGGAGCTGTAGTTGGGTGCAAATGTATGGGCAAATGCAGAGATGGCCCTAATGTGAGGGTTCTAAATGGTGTTGATGGATCTCAATCCAAAACAGTGGAGGAGGATTCTGTTAGGACTCCATCAAACCCTCTCTGCATTGGGGTCAGTCTGGCGGATGTGGCTGTTATTCTCTCTAATTTTTTTGGTGAAGATGCTAAAGATTTGGGTATAGCACCAGCTTCATAGCAAGCTCTTTTTCCATTTCAAACATGCTCTGGCGTTCAAATTGTTTTACCATTTTGATATAACTGTAAATATAGGCGCTTATATTTGCCTGCTCTTTGCCGTTAATATATTAATTCTTTTTTCTTTAGTTTAGAACTTTGTTAAAGCTGAGCTAATAGTTTGAGAAGCTAGATGTAGTATTTTCCAAGAACTTTATGAATTAAAAAGATGCATTTATGTTTTTGTTGCTGATTTGCCAAGATTGCTTCATTTTGTAGTTTACTTGATTCTTTTTCTTCATCCTGAAACTTTGTTAAAGAACTTTATGATTTTATGCATTTGTTGCTGCTGAATTGCCAATATTGCTTCATTTTGTAGTTGAGATTGATGAATTTGGATTGGGAAAAAAATGTGTGGTGGCTAGAATATGAAGCAACTTCAATGGGTTGTGGCTATATAGATACTGCTTAAGCATCTAATATGTGCTCTAACATTTTAGACTGGTGGGTTGCTTTATGGTTGAGGATCTTCAATTATAGAAGCATTTATAATGGTCTGGTGATATTATGTCTGTTATGGTTCCTTCTGGATTGGGAATTTGCGGCACATGATTTTTTTTTTTTTTTAAAACTATAACGAACTGTGCTGGTCTATAAAAACAAAACTTTTTATGTACTTCTAGAGCTACCAATGTCGCTTCCGATATATTGGTCTCTATTGCGTATATCAATTATTTATTTATTTAATGTCAGATGTCAAATCTAAGCATTCTTGTCTTGTGTATATAGGTGAGTTGAGACGATTCTTTCTGATTACTGTAGATAATGCAAAATGTTGTACGGATTAATTCATTCCAAACTAAAAACACCTTTGCCAGATTGGAAGCAATTACATGATGCATGAACACTTGCATGGTTCACAAAAATACAATAGCTCATGTAAGATCCCTCTATTTTAATACAACTTATAGATAGATCATGTCAAATTTGAGGTTCAGTGCCTGGAGAACTTTAGCCTGGATTGATTCTCAGATTCATCCCCATTGTTACAGCGCTTCACAAAAGAGTCTAGTGTTTTCTGCTTCGCAGGGCTGCTTTTTGTCTGACTGGCTGCAACTACCATGCTATTCTCATGCCCGTCTAGCATCTGACCATTAAAAAGCCACATTCAGTAACAGTTCATATGTATGCACACATAACATAACCAGGCACGGCTAGTTAGAGAAAAGGAGAGAGAGGTGATAACCTGTCCTAAATTCTCCAGCTTGTTCTGCACAACATCCCTGGAGAGAATATACCATTCATCAAACATAATAATAAATGCCCGGGATGATTCTATCAAATATGTCAACTGACAATTAACGTACCATATGATGTCATCAACTGTGTCATTTGCTAGTAGGTAGTATATATTGACTGAAGAAACCTAAGAAAAAGAACCACGCATGTCAGATGAGTATACATACATATTTTGTTGTTCACTAGTTATGCACTAAAGGCATACTAACGGCATTGGAACGTCCTAAACTAATCTGAAGTTTAGTGTGTTCTTACAGATAAAATGATGACATTGAGGCTAACAGTAAAGCAAATCTAGACAGGCAGCAGCTAACATCTAGAGGCAAGAGGGCAACCAAAAACTACTGAGAACCACCAACACAATAACCAAGTATAAGAAGACACTAGAAAACACCTAAACCGAAATGTTGAACCAGGAAAAATGTATAGCCTATAAACAGAAAAGAATCCCAGGTGTCAAGCCTAAAATCAAAGGAAAATAAGCTGAGGTTTATTGTAGACATCAAATTCAAAGGAAAATAACCAGAGAAGAAGGTTGTTGATCATTATGAGCCAAGGACACAATTTGTTAAACTAGAGAATTTCAAACAACCAAAGGGGCAACGGGCAAGGCTAAGTGCTTTATAGAAAGCACAGAGATTATGAATATGTCCATGTTAGGAACTTACCAGGACAATTTTGTACTAAAACTTAAGATGGTTTCTTGAATAGCAGAAAGTTATCAACCACAATAAAAATACATATTGACCAAGAAAATTTCCAAGTGAGTCAAGAATCTATCTATATAACAATACTTGGTACCAAAACCTACGATTCCAGCAGCAATAGGAACTTCTGCAGTAATGCAACTCCAAGAGGTGCTGGCTTAAATTGTGGAAATGTAAGGATAGACCACCCTTGCATACAGGATTTATTATTCTAATAAATAGTTTTTAGTTAGTGCAGTGCAACCACAGGTCCAAAGCATACCTGGCCAATCCTATGAACACGATCTTCAGCTTGAATCAGGTCACCAGGAGTCCATGACAACTCTGCAAATATTACTGTGCTAGCAGCCGTTAAAGTTAGCCCAACACCTCCAGCTTTGATAGATAGCTACAAAATGGCATTCAGAATACAAACGTTAGACTAAAACCCAAGCGTTTGCTAGAACTCTAGATAACATTCAAATAATATCAATGAGGAAAATAGAGAAACGGGTGGAAAAAATTGAAGCGAAGTACCATACCACTGCTGCCTTGATAGCATCTTTCTCCTGAAAATCTGTAACCAAGGATTGTCTAGATCCTGCTGGAGTACCGCCATCAATTCGAATGCAACCCACTTTCTTCTTCTGAAAAGTATACAGTACTTATGAGAGTGGATCAATGTCGAGAAAACATCATAGAAGTTCAGTTGCCTTACAAGAAGAAACTCATGAATTGCATCTATCATGGGTTGATGATGTGCAAATATTAGAAACTTGCACCCTGCCTACAATAATCATTATATGGTAAGATTCAAGAATAAAAAAATAAAAAATAAAAAGAAAAGGGAGCAGAAGCGCAACAACAAGGCATACGAGCAACTTAAGTATGCTTTTATGTTACTACCACAGATCAACATTGGTGAATCGTCATTCATCGAAATAAAGCACATGCTAAAAAAATAAGGAAGAGAATGTAAAGAAGGGAAATGAGTACCTCTATGACAGTTCCCAAGTAGTCAAGTACTGCTGGGATCTTGGCTTCTGCAGAATCGGTATATATCTGGAGTCCAAAACAGATCAAGATAGAGTAAAACTGGCTGTGACTCAAATCTCACGTATATGAAGAACTGGAAGTGGGATACAGTTGTGAAATTCAACCAAGGTCATTTTTGGCCAATACTAATGATCTTGTAAACAAGTTATGACCAAAATTTCAACAAGTACATTCATTTTGCATACCTTATTAATAAGATTCTTCTCAGAAAATTTTAGTGATTCAACCTCCTCTTTTGATTTGCAGGCCTTAATCTTAGCTTTTATTATTTCCAGCTACAACAAATATAACACAAATATTAGCTGTATATTTTCTTTAATTATTTTCGTCAAGAAACATATATCATCAAGAGACCTTCAGACAGTACCTGCATGGAGAAAGTGACACCTCAAACAAAATGATTAGAGAAAATAAAGACATCAAAATAAGAAAAAGAAAGCAGATTATTATCAAATATGAAGAACAGTGAATAAAACTTTAGAGAAAAAAAGAAAAAGAAAAGAACTTTTGTAAGTGGTGATAGGCAGAGAAGAAATATGTTCACAATTAAAGGCAATATATTAAATTAATATGTTTACAATAATTTGTTACGGCAATATATTAAATATTTAGTTGTCACAAACATAAATCAGTTGTGTAACATGTGAAGTCATGGAGAACAAATGCAGAGCCACTTAATAGTACATGAAATGAAACAATATGCTAAACCATCTGCATGGAACTTAAATTATTCCAGTTTTCATACTTTGAAATCTATTATACAGCATATTACCAATGTATGTATATTTGTGTGTGTGTGTTGGCGTATAAACACATCCATACCTATAAATGACAAAAGTGATTAAACATATTTAAACAAAATTGAAAGAAAAAAGGCAGGTAGGAGCAAGATCAAATTAGACAAACTCTATATTGTTAAGTCAGTTTTGCAAGGGATTATTTGGTCATAGGAACAATTACGTAGTTGGTTCACTTCCATACATTCCTTGGCAGTTATGTAAACGGCTATATAATGTTCCTAGGATACATCCAAATTGTATACCCATAACTACCTACAGGCACACCGCACACCTATATGGCATATCTCTATCTTCAAGATTCTAAATAAATGGTAAATAACTTGATCATGAAATGGCTCAAAGCAGCTGTAATTGAGTCAACTAACCTCACAAAATAATGCATTGATCTGTTTCATGTCCTTTTCAGCCACATCTAGGAAGACCTGCAAACCATGAGGAAAGAAAATGGAATAAAATATCCATGCTGGAACACATACACTGGACAGTAGAGACCACAGAGGAATGCAAGTTGAAGTATTTATGTTGGACATATACTATGCTTAGCTACATAGGAGTTTTCCTACTAGATACATTTTGGACAAGGCACCAGGACTACAAATCTGAACAAAAAGAACAGCATGTCATCAGGAACTTGAGCTCAAATAGACATTTGAAAATTTTACTACTGGTCCTGATCATACTCGTGATTGTATATTTATTTTTTGAAGCAAATATATAATGTTCTTTAGCTACAACCGAACGAACATAATTTTGATGATAAATAATCAAAGACAATATTCCTCATTCCACAGCAGGCCATGCAACAGAAAAAAGAAGCAAATTTAGAGATGGAGAACCAAAATACACCTGTTGCCTACGTTTCATAGGAAGCTCAGAAAGAACATCTTTTTTTAATCTGCGGATCATGACTGTTGCCTTCATCAAATTGTGTAACTCTTCATGGTTACTTGCACCCTGATAAACTCCAAATATGCTCTACAACAATAAGATAACAACAAAACAATTCATCAAATGGAAAAAAATTAAACAGTAAAACTGGCTTATACCAAACAAGGAATTGAGACTCACACCCTGGCAATATCGTTTACCATAGTCATGAACATTCTTATACACATCAGGATACAATGCTTCAAGCTGCACAAGTTTGCCAAAATTGTATAGACCATATAAGTATATAACTTCCAAATTCTTCAAAACATTGATGGGATATTATTTATAAATTAAACATTGCAAAATACCTGTTTGAATAACTCAATAGGTCGTGATAGAGCAGGAGTCCCACTGAGTAAAACTGCATATTTAGCTTTCTGAAAATTATTAACATTGCAAGTTTTAGTTGACATAAAGAGAGGGGACAAGGGAGGCTGAGAGAGAGATTAGTATCCAAACCTATTGGATTATTGATCAAAAGACAACCAAAGAACTAAATTTAAAAAATATTACAATATATGATATACCTGATTAAGCATATATGACATCAGCCTTGTAGGATTACTTGGTGAAGTCACTACATTATAGATAGCCCAAATATTTTGAAAAGGTTCATTTATGGTGTCATCTGATATACTCATTGAACCCCCATGCAATTTAAATTCATAGTTGTATAACGTTATTGAACTTAAAGGGATCTGGGTTATCAGAATTTCCCCAACATCAGGTGTTTCATATTGATTTACATAAAATGATCATATTTCTAATTTTTGGACTATACTGTCTACTGGAAGCAGCTTAAGTAACAAACTGAATGTTAGAAGCATTTATAATGATATTTACTCAGAGCAGCATAAAATTGTTAATACAAATGTTTACAGATCAAATAATCACTTACAATAAGGTAGGTTTGCTCCTAAGTAACAGACCACATGGCAGGAAAAATATTCAGATAGAAATTGCAATAGCAATCCACTACAACTCATCTCTGGCTTCCGCTTGAGTTTTTATGTTCTTGTTCTTGTTTATTTTTGTTTTCGTACAGAGAAAAAATTATAATGTAAGATGCGACAACCAAGCCATTTCTCAAATAATGTTCGGACTTCGGGTTGTCTGCATAAACCCTTAAGCAAACCTCTTTGGCATCCTTTGCTTGTATAAAGCCTCAACGTGTTTTGCTATAGGATTCATGTTCATGAAATTTGACAAAGTTTTGCAATAAGGAAATTTTGGAAACCTCAGCATCCACATGGAATATGGGTGCACAACCACAAACAAAATGTAGCAAAACAATGAACTTTCACAAAGTCTTGTGTAACCTAAGATTAGGTTAAAGAGACACATGCAAAGAGAGAAAACCTTTATAACCGGAAGGGAAGCAGTTGTCCTCTTTGCTTGGGCATTTTTCAGGAAGTGTGACTCATCTGCAATCACAAGCTATATAAAAATATATCATTGCTAGAAGAATTTACAAAAAGCTTCAAGTACATATTCTCCAAGTCTTTTTTTCCCTTTAAGATAACGCACTGTACAACTTTAATACAGAAATAGACTCTATCCCTTGTTATATCTTAAATACTTTACATATAAATTTGAACTAGAAAAGAGCAAGAGGATGAAAAATATGAAGCTATTTTGTTACTAAAGCTTGGATGTCCAACTAATGGGGCAAGAATAGGTTCCAGGACCAAAGGAATGGGCCTGATTCATTAGGAAATGCTGATTCTTATGGTGCTTGACTAGGTTCTGGGTCCAAAATTTCCACAAAACACCATTTGTTTTGGTTCCATCACAAGGCCTCGAATTTTACAAGCATGTAACATGAACAATCTTTGTAACAATAGTTCTCACTTTGTTGAAAGGTGAAATAAAAGTTAAGTATCCCAAATAGTTTTGCTAAAGGATTGCATGTAGCTGGCCCTTAACAATCGGAAAAAGGTATTGTTGCTTTTATTTAATATATTTATCAGCTAAGGATATATTCATATTAATAAAAATAGAAAGAAAGCAACTACACTTCCAAGGAGGAAATAAAGAAGCTATAGGAACAACAATAACAAACTAAAAACAGAGTATGAGAAATCTGGAAGTCCTATGAGAATTGCAAGCAAAGGTGAGTAATTGGAGGAACTCAATGAGACACCATGAGTGAAGAATTGGTTCAAGATTGGAGGAGGTCACAGAGGCACCACAAGTGAAGACCTTGATCAGAGGATCCTTCAGATCTCCCTCTTCAAGCTTGAAAACCTTCTCAATTCTTGTGAGAACCAAAGAGGGATAAGGCAAGTGATGTTCGATCCAAGCCTTACAGACGGTAATGTTCGAGAAAGCCAAGAAAGGATAAGGTAGGAGAGAAGGTTTAGATTCCGGGAAAAATAAAGTGGTCTCCTTATCAGTAATTTGGAGCTTGGAGATTATTTCATCATGAGGAGACTATGTTGTCATACCCAGAGAAAGACAGCTAGTGTATATTTACAATCAAAAGGCAAGTGTCGACTTTATATAGCTAATATATTGTTTTGATTATAGATAATGTTAGTTACATGAAATCATAACAGCTTTCATTATTTTGCTTTGGACCTTAATACATTTCAGAAGATGAGTTTGATTTCCCATTGAAAATAATGTTATTGAGATTTTATAGAGGATAAGTTTCATCTCGGAAGACCAAAGACCCAAAAACTACTTCCTATGCTCTCGACTGACATTAAGATGTCAGTCATAGAGAATTATAAATGGAAGAGAAGCTGTCCGGTTCAGTTCGGTTCAGTTGCTAACCTATCTTGTGTTGTTTCTAGGTCAAGTTTACAACTAACCAACTTGGTTCAGTTCCTAGGATTCTTGGAACCAACCTAAGCCACCACCTCACAGGATCCAATCACTTTAATAACAAGACCAGGTATGAGTTTAAGATATATTGATGATACTAGTGAGACAATCAAATAACAATAATAATAGCTTGTCATTATCCAAGAAATATATTTTCTCTGACTGTTATTTTTCTTTGATTCAATCAGTGATTTCAATCACCACATATCTGTTATACTTAATTTCCCTTGCATGCCTATCAACAGCCTAATATTTTGCACTCTAAATCATAACCAAATTTTCAACTACATCATTAAAAAAATTCTTCAATGGGTAGGAAATAGGAACACAAACAGATCTTTGGAAATCATTTTCCCCAGCATCATCATCTATAACGATAATCAATCAAAGACAAATAACATGGAAGGATGTTCTTATGGGAGAAACAATGAGAAAATACACCCTAATAGCGGTCTTTACCTTAAAGTCAGATGCCATTAGTAAATTTTGTAACTTAGCGACTGAATCATAAGAAATGATATTGAAAAGGCCATCGAGGTGGAGAGAACCCTTGGTGCTTGAGTGCACTATTGTGAATCCAGCTTTGTTTGAACCACCAGATTGAGATAAAACAACCTATTGGAAGTCACAGGTTAAAGGGGAACAGGTTATGAAATATAAGTAAAAAATATCTGAAACCAAGAATGTCAATAGATAGGAGGATGTTCACTATCCTTTCCAAGAAAAGAAGTTGAAAAAGGTAAAAACGCGTAGCAATAACAACAATACACAGGACAATGAATAACATACAACGATATCTGATGGAGGTATATTCAACCATTGATGAATCATCTGCAAGAAAACAAATAAGTAAATGCAACCACAAGAGAAGCCTGCTCATCAGAATTTAAGCATGTAAATGATAAGATTTTACTGCAGCCCAATGCAACCGCAATGAAGATGGTGCAAGTACAAGAACAGGCCATGCATCCCGAACACATGCAGCAACAGCAATGGCCTAGAAAACATGAACAGGATTTAATTAACACTGTGCTCACAAATTAGGTAAAATGATAGTGCAAATAAAGAATAAACTACCTGTAGAGTCTTTCCCAATCCCATTTCATCAGCTAACAATACACGCCCTCCGTGTTGCAACACAAACCTGAAAAGAACAGTAAGGAAGAAATGTTTAATAGAACTGGCACCACCATAGCTTCATATCAACAAAGGAATGCAAAAACTTTAAGAGGTTAAGTAAACATAAAATAACTTATGCATGTCATAATATTGGTCTACTGATGGAAATTTTTATCATATAAACATACCTTATGCCATCCCGCTGAAAAGGTAGAAGCTTTGATTCAATATCACTAGGTATCCTGTCATATCGATCTTGTAAAATGCCCAAAATAAAAATTAACTTCAGATATCGTATATTCGTATGCAACAGTGAAAGAAACTTAAATGGAATGTATACATTCTCACTAGAAAAGGCACAGATATATCTACGAAAACTACAGTGAAAAACCCAATGTTCTACCATAATGCCTAGTGCCCGATTTATGGAAGAAAGCTTCAACTAACATAGACCGATAGTATTTTCATGTTTACTGCTTCAAAAAACAATAGTGTGTCTCACGCACATATAACTAAAATGTATACTGCAATGGATTACTTAGTCCGATTGAAAATAGCACCAAGGGACAGGTAATTGACCAATAAATTATGGCAGACAAATTACAGGTGTAAGCTTTATGCAACATCTTCTGCATTTACCTCGAAGATCTGGGACAGTAGAGGCAGCAGCAATAGCACGCTGGACTAAGGAGTCCAAGTTCTCTACCTGGAAAACATAGCAACAAAAAGAGTCACAAAGGAGGAATTTAAGGTAATCCAAAGTAGCAACCTCACAAAGACAGTCCATTTCCAAGAGCATGTAAAAAACTTCTAAGTTTTATAGAATGCCTGTAACTTAATAGAAAGGGTAAAACATGAGACAGCCTGAGTGATAAAGGAACCAATATGCATAATTTCAAGATAGACTTTCAGTCCAGAATCCAACTAATTTATAACTGTACAAAGTTGTATGGCAAAAAGGTACAAGTTGATAACCTCAACATTAAGACTTTTAATGTCTCTGAGAACTTTTTGAGCCGATGACAAAGAAGATACTGGGAACATCCATAACCTGCAGTCCAGTAATACAGCATCAGGATAAAAGGCTGTATTCTTACAAGTTACAACTGCATCAGCATATGTAAAACATGCAACCAGCATAAAAAGTCCATACATTACCTTTCTTTACTATTCCAGGCGGCTTTGGGGATCTTGCGCACAGCTGCTATTACTACCTAGACCAAGATAAAGCATCAAACATAAGCAAAATAAGAGTTATTCAAGCAATGCCAGTGAAACTTTTCTCAAAAGGCTAGAAGATATACTTGATCATATGAAAATTTAGCGGCAATGTTTCCAGTGGCGTGAAGAAAAAATTTAACGGGGAGCTTCATTAATTCCTTCGAACTTCCACCTTCCCAGATAAAGCCGTAACATATGCAGTCACCAAGATACGGTTAGAGAGAAATGAATCCAGACCGAAATGATGGAACTTAAAGCCAGCTCGAAACAAATAATGAAGCAACACTAACATATAAATACAAGAAGTTGATAGTGCCATAGATGTGTTGTAGCGTTCCTGAAAGACGAAAAAAAAAAAACTAACCAGTGGAATCTTTTGACGAGGCCCGAGTGGGTAATATTTTGGACTCAGGCAACAATGGTTCTACCTGAAACCACAATTACCACTACATAAGAAATAACCTAGTTGAAAGTCTAAACCACCTATGATAATGCTACTCTTAATGAAACGAAATGCGATCAATTTTCAGTAATTTAAGATGTACCGCTCATTGTTATGTTTCATCAACCCATCCTAAGAAAGACACTCACAAATAGATTACATGACAACAACAAACACAATGTCAAACTCAATTAGAAACATCCCATGTTTTCCCCACAAAATCACATTTTGCAACTTAACAACGCAAGACAAAGCGCAGCATAACCCTAAAAGAGAAATGAGAACGAACCCATTATTTTTCTACAAAAGAACGAGAAAAGGGTACAGCTTACCCTATTAGAGCAAGAAGAGTCAGTGGTGGGTTTCGCTGGGGGGCACTGGAAGTTGCCGGTTGAAGATGCAGGTTCTTGAGGCTGGTTTTGGTTACTAAAGGAAGAAGAAGGACAAGTGGTAGAGGCAGACGCAGTAGAAGAAGAAGAAGAAGAAGAAGAAGAAGAGAAGCCACGTTGTTGAGCGATTTGCTTCAGAGCGTCACGTTCGAGGGAATCAAGCTCTTCAGCACTCAATTCCCAGTCGTCCAAGTCCATAGAGACCCGCGCCTGAATCTGTGCGCGCTATTTCTGCTATTGTTCTTCTTTGGGTTTTTGCTGAAGGAGTGCAATTTTTTGCGGGTGATTTCATTTGATTATGGTTTGAACTCAAAAAGAGAGGAAAAAAGGGTTTCTTGTATTTATATCATAACTTCTCTCTCTTCAATTTTTTTAAATTAATATGACCTAACGGCCAGAGTTATAAATTAACTTGTAAATGGGTCAAATGTTCCAACACATCTACATCCAATCTAAAGATGACACCTTTACTTCAGAAAAATCAAATTCACAACGTTATTGCTTATTTTACGGGTCATTTGCATAATATAACCTCTGAAATTTCTTTAATTTTACTTATAATGCGTCCTAATACTCAAATATCAATTTCATTCACAATATATGAAATACATTAGGGCACAATGATACTACTTCAATATATGTATTAAGAAATGTTAATGCAATTTATTGGGAAATATGTTTCATTATAGCTTCTCTCATATTCTTCAAATTAGAAATGTCATGATATGTTCTTTTATTTTCTAACAAATTAAAACTAGCAAATTACATGGAATCCCCGCGGCATCAACACAATGTTTGGAAATGAGGTAGCATTATAGAGCATAGGAGATTGGAGTTTGAGACGAAAAAATGGAAAAGAATTAGTTATATGATTATCTTCAAATAAAGAACTACAAAAAGACGGGAGTCTAAGACAAATAACTAACAACTTAATCAAATATTCGACGGTCTGACTAATTTGACTAAGAGCATGTAAATAACAACTAGTGATTGTATTCGAATTACAATGGAAAATTTTATTATGCTTATGATGGGCTCACTCTACTGTTGGAGAAGTATTGGCGCAGGATCAGAAGGCTATAGAAATTTACCAAGCAAAGCAAAACTTCAATTCAAATTCAATATGTCATTGCATATCCTTCCAATATTAGGCGCGCTACATATGTATATTCATGTGAGACTATGACATTGGAGGAGATACATACGAGATATTCATGGAGAAAATAACAATTCCAATGTGTACATAAGAGGAAGCTTCTTGGGATGTTCCTTGCATTCATTTGTCCTTTGTAAATCATTACTTTGTTTTGAAAATGCTCTCTCAGCTAGTATAAACCGAGTTCTGCTACTCTTGTCATCAAGATTTCAAGAACCCATTTTCTTGTTTTCAGGCTTTTGCTCAAACTTACGTACTCAGGTATATATATGTGTTTCTTCACACTTTCATCTTATTTATTCAAGATCCAAATTCAACTTGTATGAATTTCTCCAACTTTGAAACTGTGTACGGTTCTCATATATTAGTAGTGATGTCTCTGCTACTAGTTAGGAACAAATATCAGTTCATGTTTCTTATATATGTTAAACAAATAGAAAGCATGATTGGCTGCTACATCTTTAGTCTTTACTTGTAGAAATCAAGTTCCTTTACATCGACCTATGTGTATCCATGAGTTTGTCTTTGTCCTAGCACAATTTATTTCTTGTGTTTGAGAGTAATATGTGTTCATGCCAATGGTAATGTGGATTCAACAATTGTGAACCACAATACAAAATTGTCAAGCTTCTACACATATACATATAGTGAAACTGAAAAACTATGCAGATATTGGAACATGGATATTGACTATTGAACTCTCCTATTCTTCTCACTTTGCCTGCAACTACTCGCAATCATCTAGTAAACAATGTAGCCCATATACATATGATATGTATACCAATGTATTTTATTGCATACAAGTGTTCAAATTTGTTGTTCTGCGTATAATTGGCGTTTTCCTTGGAGTAGGAGAATAAGATACTGCGCACAGATGGGGAGTAACTTCTTGTTCATTACTCTCTATTTATGTGCTTCAATATGCTTGTTGAATACGTGCTCCGCCTCTGGAGATTTAGCAAGAATCAGCTTAAAGAAGCAACGTTTAAATCTTGACAATAGACAAGCACTACTTAGAAGCAAAAGCAGAGATGGTGAATATGCCAAGGGTTCTGCAGATAATTTGGCAGATGCAATGGCGGGTATTAGCCTTAAGAACTATTCCTATGCCCAGTATTTTGGTGAGATTGGAATTGGCTCACCGCCCCAAAACTTCACTGTCATATTTGATACCGGCAGTTCCAACCTTTGGGTTCCATCATCAAGATGCCATTTCTCTGTGAGTATCTTCCAAAGATGAGTGCATCATGGTTTCTCAGTACCTTAAAGTGAGAAGACTAAAAAAAAACATTAATATAAAACTGTTTTTGTGCAGATTGCTTGCTTTCTCCATTCCAGGTACAATGCTAGCCAATCTAGTACCTATACACATAATGGTAAGAAATGACTTTCTTGATTTTCTTCAAAAACCCTTTGTGTTTATTCAGTCAAAGAATAAAAGAAATAAGGTTGGGAGTGAACTAATCATGCTTGATTTAGGAAAATTTTGCAATATCCATAATGGATATGGATCTATTCTGGGATTTCTCAGCAAAGACAGTGTGCAAGTTGGTGACCTTGTTGTCAAAGATCAAGTAAGCCACAAAATCTCAAGTTTTAACAGTTGTGATGTTTTATATGGTTTAGTTATATTCATGTTCACTATCTTTCAGGTCTTCATCGAGGCTATAGAAGAAGGTATTAGTCTTTTACTGGCTAAGTTTGATGGGATACTTGGACTTGGGTTTTCGGAAATATCTGTTGGGAATGCTACTCCAATTTGGTATAATTCTTAGACTTTATGATCATTGTTTTTTCATATGTTTTCTGGCCCCTTCAATGCATTATTTCATGGGTGCGTTGTAGGTACAATATGGTGCAACAAAGTCTTATCAAAGAAGAGGTATTCTCTTTCTGGCTCAATCGAGATTTGGAGACGAGTGGAGGAGGTGAGATTGTGTTTGGTGGTGTTGATCAGAAGCACTTTAAGGGAGAGCAAACTTATGTTCCAGTCACTCAAAAGGGTTATTGGCAGGTGAAGTTTTTTCTTGGTTATCCTTTACTTCAATATCCAAGAAACCGAAACAGATTGTATATTAACATTAGTATGCATCTTTTCCTCTGGCATTAGATTGAAATCGGAGATTTCCTTATTGCAAACGACTCTACAGGTAATGCTTTTCCATATGTTTGACAGTTAGAGTACTAAGACTAATCCATTTGCTAATCAAATAGGCCAAATATGACAGTCTATTTGATCCCCATAACATAAATATCAATGGTCATTAAAATACCATGTGGAATGTTTCAGGTTTATGTCGCGGTGGCTGTGCTGCTATAGTGGATTCAGGCATGTCCCTACTTGCTGGTCCAACTGTATGTACCTATATCAGTACCTTTTTCTATGCAAGAGCTTCATTGGACTACGTACTTTTTTTTATTTTTGTTCATTGTTTGATATTGTAATCAAATATCAGGCAATTGTGACTGAAATCAACCATGCAATTGGAGCAAAGGGATTTGTGAGCTCAGAGTGTAAACAAGTTGTCTCTCAGTACGGGGATTTGATATGGAATCTCTTAATATCAGGGGTCTGTCCAGGTCAATTTTCGTATCTTTATAACATATTTTGAAGAATACTGATATATATAATTAGTCTCCCTCCTATGGTGTGCAGTTGCAGCCCAACAAAGTGTGCACAAGTATGAAGTTGTGTTCTAATGGAACTCAGCACCTGAGGTTAGAGACATCTTCTCCCCTATGATCTTGACTTTGATTGATTTGATCTTGTCCTAAAACAACCCTACACTTCCATAGCAATATTATAAAACAAGTGGTGCACAAGGAAAGTGCAAAGAGATCTGTAGTTGGTGGGGATGTTCTATGCTCTGCTTGTGAGATGACTGTTGTGTGGATCCAGAACAAGCTTGAAAAAAACAACACAAAGGAAAAAGTACTTGAGTATATTAACAAGGTTCTCTTCTCATTCCTCCTCTTTTTAGTTCATCTTCACTTGATCTTGGTGCGCCTATAACTCTTAACGCTATTGAATCAGCTATGTGATAACTTGCCAAATCCAATGGGAGAACTAGCTATTGATTGTGACAACATAGTAAACATGCCTAATGTTTCCTTCATCATTGGGAATAAAACCTTCCTTCTCACTCCTGATCAGGTATTCATTTGCTATATATCAAACCTATTTCCTCAATGTATATGATTTAACTTTTGTATGTTTCTTGTTATGCTTTTGTTTCCTCTTTCCTAATCAGTATATCATGAAGGCTGAAAAAAGCTTCGTCACCGCCTGTATCAGTGGCTTTGTCCCTCTGAATGTTCCTCCTCCTCAAGGTCCTCTCTGGTATGGTTCCATTTCCTGCCCAGCTGTTTTCATGGTCTTCAGTACTATTTACTCCTATTCATACAAGTTAACAAGCTTGTCATGAATCTATTTACATGAAACTATTGATATATTTATGTAGTAGTGGATTTCATTGATACTGCACTTACTTTTATATTAATGCATTGCATTGTCATCCAATGTCAGGATTCTTGGAGAAATATTCATGGAAACATTCCACACAGTGTTTGATTTTGGTAAGCAGAGAGTAGGGTTTGCAGAAGCTGTGTAGCCACTAGGTATTACCAAAGATGGGAAGGGGACATCAACAGTTAATTTGGTGTATGTTATTATGCTATGTATGTTCATGTAGTAATTGGGGAACTTTAAGGATTAGTTTATAAAAAAACGCTAAAGTAGTTGTATTAAGAATGAAACTCATGCTTTTATATTTCAAGAACTCTAATTTTAATTTTTAGTATTTATCTCTACAACTTGAACTTATTGTACTAAGTTTATATAATTATATACATGTAACATGAACCCCCAACAGGCCCCCCCCCCCCCCCCGATCCCAGCGACACG
>JAYMTK010000569.1:0-21042 GCA_036897405.1 Pelargonium myrrhifolium
CTCAACACGGGTACAATCTTTGTCTTCATAAGGTGGACGTCGTAGAGCCATTGGAGCAAGCTCACCATGGGGAAACGGGGTTCAGGCTCAATGTGGGACCAATCTCCTTCAAGGAGGTGGATGGCGTAGAGCCATATGAGCAAGCTCATCATACGGCTACAAGGTCCAGGCTCAACGCGGGGTCAATCTTCGTCTTCACAAAGATGGACTCGCGTAAGGCCATGGGAGCAACCTCACCATGGGGTTACGGTGTCCAATCACAACGCGGGAGCAATCTTCTTCTTCACGGGAACGGACTCGCGTAAGGCCATAAGAGCAAGCTCAATAGGGAGTCAGGGTGTCCGAGCTCAATGCGGGACCAATCTTCTCCACGGAGATAGACTCGCACAAGGCCATGGGAGCAAGCTTACCATGGGGTTACAATTTTCAAGCTCAACGCAAGAGCAATATTCTTCTTCGTGGAGATGGACTCCCATAAGGCCATGGGAGAAAGCTCACTATGGGTTACGGTGTCCGAGCTCAACGCGAGAATAATTTTCTTTTTTGTGGAGATGGACTCGTGTAAGGCTATGGGAGAAAGCTCTCCATGGGGTTGTGGTTTTCGAGCTTGACACAACATCATAGAGCGTGCTCGACATGGACGATCAATTGCAAACGTAACAAAAGCTTTTCATTGATAGTTTGCGCTAAGTCATTAGTGGTTTTCTCGTGCGAGGGGATTACATGATGATGATGGCTATGTTTGCCCAATGTGGTCATTCATTTGGATGATTAGAGGTTCATATCCGATGTCTTGTTCGGCCATTGTGAGGGATTAGTCTCCTCCTCTTCCGGTCGAGAGGCGTTTGACATCCGTTGTACGACGACTTAGGCCTTCAACGAACGATAGGTCGCTCCTCGAGTGCAGGCTGTGGCACCTTGGGCCACATCGGTGATGCTTTCAGGACGAGCCGAGACAGGTTTCGAACACCATGGTCCCTTACTGGAGGCGGAGGTCAAGGGATTCTCCTCATCTTGTTGTTGCCCAGGGATGTAGGAAGGAATGGACCTCTCCCTGACATGTCTTCCACAATGGGAGGTCTTCTCCATTCGTCCTACGAGGTTATGAACAATAGCTTTCAAGTCGTTTCCGACCATGGAATCAACTGATGTGCGTCTACTTTGAACTGGTCAAATTGGGCGCTCTAGAGATGTTTGTTATCTTGTCCACATGTTAGGAAAGTTGAGTTGGAAACGTTCCAAGTGTTGAGGCCCAGGGACGGAGCCAAAGGCTTGAACCCACAGGGGCGGAATTAAAGGCTTGAGTCCACGATCTTGGCTTCTTGTGACCTGCACAAAGCAACACACCAAAAAGGGGACCCCTAGTGTGTTTTCAGGACACTGCATCGGGTGTGAGAATGAGATTTCAGCCTAAAATCACAAGAAGCTAGAGAGCTTTTTAGAGAGAGAGTGTCTCAATGTGAATTGCGCAATCCTTTCTCTTACCAAGAAGGGGTATTTATACTAACAAACCAAGTTCGTTGCGTGTCGTTGTGTGATTGGTTGTTAGCAATGTGCGGTCCACTACACGTGTTAGAGTTCTAGTCTCCCAAGCGCGCCGACTATGAGCGTCGAACAGGCTTCGGAGCACTCGCAAGTCCTTCAAGCATTACGGGGAGAATGGAGCCCCTAGCAGTCTCTACCGCTTGGGGTACCGTCTTAATGTCTGAACCGAACAAGACGTCGTGGCGGTGGCCTGGCGAGGTGAAAACCTTGGAGGTGACTCGGAGAGGCAGGGAGACTTGATGAAGTACCGGTGAGGCAAAAAGTCTTGGAGGTTACCCAACAAAGCGGGGAGCCTTAATAAAGTCCCGGCAAGGCAGGGACCTTAAGGAAACCTTAGAGAAGTATGTCCAAAAATCACGGGAGAGCCGAAGGCTATAGTTATCAAACGATCGGAGATGCGAGGGCTCAATCCGCATTTGGAGGTTGCCTAGAGCTTAAGGTCGCGACATAGGTCCCTTCCTCTGAATGGTTCAGTTTTGAACATCTTCATCGGGTACTTAGAGGCCTTCGAACATCTTTTTGTGATACCCAGCCTCAAGTCCTAGGGCCGCGACATAAGCCCATTCCCAAGAACATTTTTGCTTTGAACATCTTCTTCGGGTACCTGAAGGCCTTCGAACATCTTTTTGGGGTACCCGGCATCAGGGTCGCGGCATAAGTCTATTCCCAAGAACTTCTCCACTTCGAACATCTTCACTAGGTACCCAGATTCCTTGGATCTTCTTTTTGACGTATGCATCCTCATGGTCACAACAAGGGCCCCTTTCCATGCACCCTTTGCACGAAGTGGTCCGTCTGCAGGTGTCCGAAGTGGTTCTTACCCGGGGACCGAGAGGGGTCACTTTGAACTATTTGGAGTGGCTTGTGAGGTCCTAGTGATCTTTGTTCTTTGTTTTGGGCAAGTTGCTTGGGACAACTTCCGTGGTTTCGGGGACAAGGGTCGTGGGAGCTTTTAGATCTGCAGGGATCCGGGACTCCGAGGAAGCTTTCAGAGAACTTGTGGAGACCAAGTGTTGAAGCTCTCCTTAAAAGGCTTGGTGCTCCTTGTGGATGCTAAGTGTTTAGGGGTGGAGACAACTCCTCCATAGTTGATTTCATAATCAGGCTCTCCATAATCAAGCTCTTCGAACCTTAGGCATAGCTACTACACACTCACAGTAAATATGTTAATTACTGTAATTAGCTTAAACCTTAGGCATAGCTACTACACACTCACATAACCACACATAATATCAACTCTTTCTTTTATTCACTCATTAATCATTATATTTCTTTCTCATCAATATGAGGATGTTGCGCATGTTAGAAAACCTCATACATGAAGATCTTGTGCGCTCACACACAAGTATATAATACAAATGAAGTTTCTAGAAGTACCTTCTATAAAGTGTGCCACAGAAGCAAGCCTGGCTTCATGTGATTATACTACTAACAAGAGCAATGGATTCCTGACAAGCAACGTAGGAGTCTGAATTTGTCATGACGATGCTAACCTTCATTTAGGCAGCACGCTTATAATGAAGACCTGTGAAGAAAATAAGAAAAATTTAGAGATTATAATGTCATTAACTAAACAACTATTCACAACACTTTTCATTTGACAAAGATACTGTATAAACTTATACATGATAATAGTTGAGATTGAATATCAAGGTTGTTGACTGGACTTACACTTCAGGAATTCAAATATATTCGTAAACTAAGTTACCTCTGTCCAAAATGGGAACAGGGAACGTCAGGATTTTAGAGTTTGGAACGTTGGGGGTAAGCTTCTTTGGAAGGGAAACAAAGATTTCCCATTTCAAAACACTTAATAATAACATAATTAATTGAATAATTCTCAATCTTACAACAGGAACGAAGATTTCCACGTTTGGTTCGCTGGAGTTCCACTTTCTGGAACGAAATGTTCCAGAATGGAGATCGCTACTCAGGTAGCATTTTCTGGTAACTTAGTTCGGAAACATATTCTTTATGCATTGCAGGCTCTGCTATGGGAACTGCCTGTAAGCTATGATCTGCTGATGAACAGAAGAGTAGTTTATGCTTTTAAGAACTCCTTCAATAATTCAATATGCGGGAAAGTCCTCAAACAAATAGATCTTTCTCTTGGCTCTTGATCTGGACTGGGAAGCAAAGAGAGGCAGAAATGAACCTTACACATCTATACTGTTAAAAAATACACTGAAAAGCCTTGGAAATTCATAAAAGGGTTCACGACATGGAGGTTAAAGCAGAAAAAGGAACAAGTGAGAAAAACCAAGAACCGCAACATTCCATCAGAACATTTGCATATTAAGAGTTTGAAATTTCAAAAGTACCTGGGCTTGTATCACATTATAGTTTACCAAGAATGTGAAAGTTAACCCTTAGGCTTGTATAATAAATAAAAAAGACACTAAGAAGCATCATTAGTATTGTTGTTCGTGTTTAGGGCACAGATTGTGCAAGGGTTGATCAAAGTGTCTCTTCTTTGGAGAACAAGGGAGATATCCTTCCACTCAAATTGTGCACCGAGTGTATCTATACGCAAAATTAAATGCGCATAGATCTTTTTATATGTTTTCAGTTGCAAGGGATTGTCAATTTTATATGTTTTCAGATGTTTCAAGTTGCAAAGGATTCATCTAATTAAAAGTACTTTTTGCTGATAAAAAAAAAATTTGCAAGGAATTGATGATCAAGTCTTAATAGGTGACACATTGTACCAGTCTCGTTTGGTTGATGTTTTGACATTTTTTTTTATTGCTTGGGGAGTATGATGATGCTCTATTTCAGGAATATCTAGTAATTTCTCTACCTCTTACCAGACACAGCAGAAAGCCAAAAAAGATAATACCATGTATTGTTAATAATTAGTTATAGCAGGAATCATAATTCAACAAATTAATAATCCTGTCAGTTGTCATGATTCAGCCTCAGATCATTTAGAATTCTCATTACTGCGGTAACTCAGAACACAAAAATCATATAACTGGCATGTTAGAATACAAGCATGTAATGTTGTGTTATACTCCCTCCGTCCCAAAATGAGAGTCATGTTTCACTTGAATTTTTGTCCCGGAATAAGTGTCCTCTTTCCTATTTTAGGAATTTAGTTGTGAATGAATTATCAATAGTATCCCTTACAACATGATCATGAGAATACAAGAGTAAATATATCACACTAACAACTTCTTAATTTTTCTCAAAATAGAAATAAGGACACTCATTTTGGGACGGAGGGAGTATCATGTACACAACCAAGAAAGCTCAATACGGTGCATATTTACATATTCAACTTGAATACTAGTGTACTGAATACAACATGACGAGTGAATACATCTTCACATACAACTAGACAATTTTAACCATTTGATGTATCATACATGCATATTTATGGAATGTGATAATGAAGACATTAAATATATTCTCTGGATACCCCATTTATATCAAACAACAAAAATAACATCTTACTAAGTACATCTCCCCTTCTTTGAATTTGAATCTTGCAACAAAGTACATTCACCAAAAGATGACTTGATGTCCCTCCATCTCCTTAAGTAGGTTTCCATGTTTGTATTACCTCTTAGGATGCAGCCAAAATTATACTTCAATGCACATTCATTCACAACTAAATTTACACTTCAACATTTACTCAACATACTGTCAATAATTCATGAGTCAGTCTCACAATAAGCCCTTTTAAATAGGATTATTCTGCACTAACCCAAAAATTAATTGTCTCACTGAAATTATTACCATAATATAACTCCTGCCACAGTTCTTATCCAAAGTAACAATATATGGAAACTCATTAATCCATAGTATGTGTATCTTGATTTTTTAACAACAGTGGCCAGATTCATATCTCCTTGACTATTTGTCATCAATATTGCCAGACAGGACATGACAAGGCAAAAGTTGCTAATATTAATTCTGCTCTTTCTACTGTTCTATATATACCATAGGTTGTTCTGGGCAAGAATACAAACAGCTTTCATTTTCCTAATTGTTTCTATTATTTCCTTACTAACCATGCCAGTGTTAGGAAGGAAGGTGAAGCTTGCTTTCATCTGCAATGACGCTGCTAGGAAGGCCACATTCAGAAAAAGGACAAAGGGGCTGCTCAAGAAGGCGGATGAGCTAACCACCCTTTGCGGAGTTGAGGCCTGCATGATGATCTATCGACCAGAAGACTTGCAGCCAATTGTTTGGGCTACCTCTCTGGGGGTCCAAGGTGTACTTGAACGGTTTGAGAAGATGTCTGAGATGGATCAGCATCGATATATGACGAACCAAGAAAGTATCCTGAAGGAAAGGCTGTCCAAAGTAGAACAGCAGCTGGAGAAACAATACAATGAAACTCGAGAAAAGGAGCTGACCCGGCTAATGTTTTGGACCTTGACTGGCGAGAGGTTGGAGACATTGAGCCAGGATGCCTTGAAAGAGGTCAGGAAGTTAGTCAAAGAGTACTTGCTGAATATCAAGCAGAGGATTGACAGGCTTAAGAAACCAATTAATGGTGACACCCCAGTGCCAGTGACTGTATCATCAGATGTTCCAAGGAGTGAAGAGATTGTTCAGGCACAGCCTGCACCAGTCTTTAAGATGAAAATGGAGATGGAGAACCTCCAAGAGAACATGGGATCCAGTGGAAAGAAGACTATGCTTTCGATTTCAGACATTAACTTCAGCCCTATCTGGCCCAACATTTTATTCCTTTAATCACCCCAAGAAGAATAAGTGCTATATGAACTTAAGGGAGTCTCTGAAAGATCTATGTGGTTCATGTTTGAATAACTTAGGTAGATTATGTATGCCTTATTCTGATTTCTTTCGTTATTCTCTAAATTGAACGAACACATGTGTCGGTCAATCTTTTAGTTTGTTCATCTTTTTATGGTTGTTCCGAAATGTTTGATCAATGATCATTTAATCATGAAAATCTAGTTAATTTGCGTGCTGCCCATGTGTGAACATGCAACACTATGTGTTTGTGAGAATGAAATTATTTTGAACAAATAGCCGACAAGTCATTAATAATTTAAACCAATTAAAAATCATAACATTCTGTTTATACAAGACAGTATTTATGTCAGCTTTTAAGGTTTCAGTTCAGAAATGTCCACCATTATTAGACTACTGAAGCAGGAGAGACATAGATCTGGCTGAAAATTCTTGCTTTTACAAAGATCAACTATAGTTTTATGATCTATTAGTTTACAGAAGAACAGGTGATGTAAATTCAAATTCTATTGGTTGACCAAAAATGACAACTTCAAAGAATATATTCAATGATATCAACATCAATTATGATAAAAGGAAAAGGAAAAGGAAATAGGGATCAGTTCATACTCTGCATACTTAAAAAGAAAGACATCAAAACAAACTAATGAAATATATCATTCTTTCAGTAGGAATTTTTTGAACACGACACTGAATTGTACAAGATCATGTGTAAGAGATAGTCACTATTATCAACCATGTGCCATGTCACAGCCATATCTCGTTGTGCTTTAACCAGTGAAATATGTGAGAGATAAGATAGTGCACATGAATATTATAATATCAATAAACTAGAAGTGCTTTGAGCAACTTATGGGTACCGTGAAGCAGGTTTTATCACTAATCTCTCATTTGAAACCTAATTTTATCCCATCAGAAATTTATATCCTAATATTGTTTGATAATGTTGTCAAGCCTTAAATAGAATGATGAAATAGCAAATCTTTGCAAAATAAGTAAATAAATGATGTTACATACCGAATCAGCATAGAGGAGGAGTTGCATAATTTAGAACTGTATTGAGCCTCATGACTGATACTGTATCTATGAAGTTTGGAAGCTGCATTTTATCAGTTTATATTAAAATGAATATATCTGCATTCATCATAATTGATCTTTGAAAGAACAGCATTAAGTAATTGAACAGTGCTGCGAAATAGCTATCTGCAGGGCCTCCATTTGACCTTGACTACAAAATCTTTAGAGAGGACCCTTTTTCTGGTTGTTGTATGAGCTCCTACATGCTAAAATCACTGCATAAAAGTAAAGGCACAACTTCTTTGTCAAGATATAACAATGAACTCTACAATCAGATTCTGCTTTCCAGCAAAAGATGTTCACTCCAAGTCAAGTTACTAGATATTAGAGAATACAACAGCTTTTAGAAGTCTGAAATGTAGATATGCTACGATTGAGTAATCAAATCCTAGTTCTATATCTTATACTAGAACGATAAACATCAAACAACTTGGCAGATAACTATCCGATTGAGTAATCAAATCTTAGTTCTATATCATAGACTAGAATGATAAAAGTAGAGAATTGCTTTCGTAGAGGCTTGACTACACTCAAGTTCTCTAAAGCAGCCTATTGTTCAATAAATGAATCAATTACTGTAAACCTAGCTGTATTAATTTACACATCAGCAGGAATTGGAGTATATCAGAAGAAACCACAACCTAACGAATGTCAACTTGATCCAAGTGAACCCGACCGCATTATCATAGATTGCTGAAGCCAAATCAAGGAGTCATGGAATTGTTTTCTTTTTTTCTTTTTTTTTTTGCTGATAAAAAAAACAATTCCATGACTCCTTGATTTGGCTTCAGCAATCTATGATAATGCAGTTGGAGTCATGGAATTGTTAAAGATTCCAAATTAACTTACGAATAAACCCACATCCTTTATGATATTCCTTCTAGCAGTATACTGACCCTAAATGCACATTGTTATTTGAAATAAGACGTCATGCACTTCCAAAAGGATCATTTTAAAGTATAACACAGTAACTTGATCAAACCAATTACCAGCGGTAATTCAGTAATGACCTGATATCATATAAGAAAGCTTCCATGCATGTATATATTACCAAAACCCTAGTCTTGGAAGAAAGAAAAAAAAACTACATATTTAACTTTACATCTTACCAATTATAGCATAATGGTCTAAAAATATATGAATCCACATATCAATGGTATCCTTGGTCAGTGGTTGTGATTTAGTGTAAGAATTAGTTGTACCACATTAGAAAACAACAGGATTCACAAGCAGCAACACAATTATGTCAACAGAATATATATCACTTGGGAATACTTAATCCATTATTTTCAATCTAGTTCAAACAAGAACTTTCAACTTTGAGTCCAGTTGATAAATCCTAATCATATCACCAACACGAACATTCAGAAACAGAATTTGTAGTTGATAATTGTACCTCCTCAACTTTGTATGGGGCACTGTTTTTTTCAGGAAGAGAATACATGTAGCTTCAAATTTCTTTATTGTTCACAATGGTTGCTCAAAATACTAGCCCTGTCTAGAAACAATGCTGTGAAGCTTGCTTTTATAAGTAGCAACTTTAAAAGGGAAAAAACAACACATTATGAAAAGGCGAACAAATAGGTTTGGACATGCAACGTAGGGATGCCAATATTCCAATGGCAAAAGGAAGACAGAATCCAACTAGGTGAAATAAAAAATAACAAGAGGGTGCTGGAGTTTATATGGAAAGAAGTAATAAAGAAAAATAACAGAAAATACAATGCTAAACAGGAAGGAGATCAAAAGGAGAATACATGTGGAGGATCCCAAATAACTTTGCTAAAAAGTTCATGTAGCTGACCCCAATATAGATTGGGACAAGGCTTTGTTGTTGATGACAATGTTGTTGACAGGAATGAACCTGAGAGAGAAGATCCATGAACTCAACAGTCAACACTATTCTGTGTATTTGCTTATGCTATCATTTATAGCATGTATGACTGCCAACCTGAAATTTGGCGGTCGAATGAATACTACCAATGTTCAATAGGATTCTAGAGGTGGAGGCAACAAGAACCAGCAGAGTTTCCATGGCCAAAGGTTGTCACTAGCAGCCGATAAGCTGAAGAATCAAGCAAATTCAGTCAGAAGGAGATGACTTGGGTCATGCTTCAAAACATGACCAGCAACGTATTGAAGCATTGAACTGATTGGATTCGGGCAGTCACCTGCTGATTATATGACAGCAAATGTTAATTGATGGGCAGTCATCTGTTGATTAACTTCCCTGAACTTCCTTTCCATTCTTCAAGCCAATTCTATGGTAGCATTTGGGTTGAAAATGGGAATAACGTGTGGGAGTGGGAATGTCATTTTGGTGTTTGGATTAGAAACCCCTCACATCCATTGTCATTCTCATTCCCTTGCTTATGAATAAGTTGATTCCCTTTTAAATGGATAGAATAGTATTCTCATTCTCATTTCTTCACTTTTTTTATACTATAACATACACTTGAAAAATAAATAAATTTTCACTCGAATGGCTGATTGAAATGATTTCTTTTATTTCACGTCACTTTTGGGGAGAGACATGATAACGAGTTTAATTTATCAAAATAATGCATGAATGTGTGCGTGCGCAAAAAAGTCATAATTTTATGCCCAAATGTCCGATTTGTGTAACTTTATGTTATTTGTTGTAAAGTTTTGAGGAATGCAATTATGGATTCCATTTTATTAAAAAAAAAAATGCGCATTTATGAGAAAATCTAGACACTTAAATACCAAACATTGATTTTTTTTTTTTTTTTAGTTTCTCCGCAACATTCGTTAAATGACAGCCAACATTTTTTTGCATAATTATATAATTATTATCTAAAAGTATGAATAACTAATCAATTTTATTTTCAAAAATCTTAGTTTTATAAACAAAACAACAACAATTAGAATGAAATTGAGGCAGAAATCATTACCTAGGTGAAAATGGCAATAAGAATGGAGGGAATGGCAATGAGAATAACACCAAATTTCTAATCCAAATGCTACCAAAAATATATCTGTTTCAATAACCAGTTACAGAGAATGACGTGAATGTGGTGGATTGGATAAGATCAAAACAAACTAGCAGATTTTATCATCCAATAACCCACATAAAAATGAGTGATGGTGGATCATGCTCGCAATTAAAGGCGAGTCTTTACTTGTCTCTCTCCTGAATATAGTAATATTTGAAGATGATATCAAGTTGTGCATGCATCTTGAAGCAAGTTACGTAACTAACTCCGATGAGCAAGTCACTTAATGGTTAATACCTATATTATCTAACTGAAAAATATTCCTGACTGGCATTTATTATGAGCTAATTATTCATATACATTTATAAACCCCCCCACCCCCTAAAAAAACGACATGCACAATATACATCAATACAGATATAAATTTGGATGATAAATGAAATACCAAATCAGTGTAGAGGAGGATTCCCATAATTTGAGATTGACAGGAGACACTTGACTGCACTCAGCTACTATGAAGTTTTGATGCTTTATTTTGCTCGAATTTGAATGAAGAATTTACACATTCAAGTTGTAGTTTCAGTTTGACAGTCCTCTGAAGTAGCAGAAAAATGTGCCCATTGAACTGTATTGTGCCTACAGCTACCTGCAGTTCCTCCATCAGACCTTGACTACAGAACTTTGTAGACAGAACCTATATACTACTATATGAACTTCAATTAGTAAAGTGCCATAGATCACTGAAAACTGCAAAGGAAAATGGTACAGTTTATTTTAACTAGACAATAATATGAACACTAAATTCAAATTGTACTTGTCAAAGAAATATGTCAGTCCAAGGCAGCTGAATACTTGTTACATCTCACAAATATGGACATCTGATAATATGCGAGTGTGTTATGAATAGAAATACAGCTTGATACTCATAGAGACATGTATATATGTGTAAGGCGTTCATTCAATATTTGGGTTCAGTTCTATACTGTAAACTGAATGAGGGTACAAACATAAGGAAATGACTCAACTACATCTTAGGCTTAAGTTGTTAAAACTCTAAACCAAACCTTTGATAAATAAATGAATAAACTATTGCACACTTAGCTTAATACGCACAATATAGAATTCTTTGGACCAAAACAGTCACCCTCATTGGAGTCTCATCAAAACATGACATGTTGCCTACATAAAAAACATCTAAAAAAGAAAATAGTATCGGAATAGAACCCTAGTTATTCTGCAGAAGCATAAGTTGAGCATAGCTTTATATAATCATAAACTATCAAACATTAGCATTATTATTATCATTCTTATATAAATTAGAGAATATCATTTATGGCACTGTTTATAGGTAACCTTTCTGATGCATGCAAGCACATTAGAAAGAGTAAGAATCTCAATTCTTCATGACACTGTTCATAGGTAACCTTTCTGATGATTGTGCAGAAGAAAAATACTTGTATATAAGTAATGTAGCCCAAACAACTATATATATGATCAGGAACAAAATAAGAGAAAAAAAATACTTTTAAATTAACAAAGATCGAAAAGCACATTCTCAAAATTTAAGCAGTGAGATTTCAATAAATGGTATGAAAAAGTGTGAGAGGGGGAGAGAGAAAAGAAGAAAGCATTACATATTGAAGCTGACAAAATGAATATTAAAGTATTAGAATCATCAGTCGTCCAAAGTGCATATAATAGAACCATTTAAAGGAACAAAAAGAAAGGTAAAATTCTGGTGATTTGGATGGTAGCTGTTGCATACAGCTATGCAGAAGGAAAACAAGAGACCAATTATAATTAACATAAGATTGGATTACTGACATGTGTCATTTTACTTATCTGCTCTGAAATACAAATTTAAAACAGGGAACTATTCAGACACGACACAAAGTTTAAAGTAAAGTAAAATGCAAAAGAAGAATACAAGAATTATATATGAAGTAGATTATTCATAATAATGCTCCTTTTTCTTTCTTTACCCCCATAAATTGTCACCTTTTAGTGTCAAGGATTATCAATGACATTGCTAAATCATGATTCATGGGCTAGTCCTCTCTACCAAAACACCATGTCAAAACAAAAGAAAATGCTAGTCGATGGACGATAAAATTTCCCCTAATCGGCCCATATACTATTTAAGTGAGTTTGATCCAACGAATTTTCCAATTATGTCTTTTATTACAACCAAAATAAGGATGTGCAAGAAACGGAACTACAATTAAGATTGTAAAAACTGCATTAAGATTCATTTACCCTATACAAAGACATACCTAATTGGAATAAAGATTGCCATGTGCCAAATGCACATTTTACTTCCGAACAAACACAGAATATGATTTTTGGAGTATCAATTACACAACCATCATCAATTGCTTTGAGGTTGTTTCACATCTTTGATGAACAGTTAACAGGGCAGCCTTTCACAATGTGCCTCAACATAACTGTTATTTTAAGTTTCCCTAAAAAGATATACAATTAGATCTTCCAACCAGTCTAGAGCTCTGCTTAAAAGCTCTGCCCCTTCTTGATCTCAGACTTATAGATTCCCGCCAAGTTGAAACATCTGCCCACCTTTAGGGAGGTAACGGTAGCCGACATTAGAGTGTGGATTATAGTAGGGATGAAAGTAAAATACTTACTATAAAATAGGACAGAAAACTTGAAGAGAGAGGAAGAGGGAGTAAGTAGAGATTCAAACATGAAAGTAAGAAGTTACAAACATAAACATGTGGAATGCAAAAATGGCTGCAGAAGAAACCCCCACCTCTGAACATGGGCAGCCTAATAAGATTTCAAATTTGGAGCACTCCACACCCAGAATCTTGCTGCTTCATATGGACTTAAAGGGGGGGAAATACTAGTATCTATGCTGCAAGAAAGTAACTTGAATTTCACAGCTAACAGAATCAAACTGCTATATCATAGTCTCACAGAACTCAAAACAAATGGCATCATCAATTTGTTGAAGATCTCAATCTGAAGGCACTTCCGTATTCCTGTACTCAAATGCTGCTTCCATCAAGGAAACAGCAAAACTTTGGTAGTGAAGCCAGTTGCCAGACCATTAGCTTATAGGCCACCGTGTAAGTTCTTAAAACCATTAAAACTTAAATTTCCATTGCATTCCTTATAAAGGTATACAATAATTCTCATCCTGAATTTAGTACAGCGTTCATGAGACTTATACCTTCAGCATGTTTGATCTTTTAATTCCAGCTAATGACAATAACAAACCCATAGTTTCTAATAAAAGCCCTTCTAAGATCCTCTACAACTATGAAAACCATCCAAACCACAAAAGTGAGAAAATTAAAATAAATTAAAGGTGGAAAATTCAAAGATTGAAGATAAACAAATCTTCTATAATTTGTTATTACGATTCACAAACCAGAAACGTCAGTCTGGAAATACATTGCAACGGAAGACACAGCAAATGCAGAATATCATGCATTTGCAGCCTGATAAATCTGACATTCAGAATCAGGCACACAACTTTTATGGAACTTGGCAATGAAAGCAGAGGCTTTCCAATCAATACCAGGCTCGGCCACATACCAAGCTTTGTCTTCATCACTAGGCCATACCTTTCGCACAGTTACCACATCTTCCCATGAAGAATCACCTCTCATTGGCCTCCTAGACTTGAACAAGCTAAATATAGAGAAATTGTTAAGAGATTTCTTCTGCACATGGTTACCTCCCATGGTTTCTTCCTACTTAAGACCCCTTAAAGGGCTTAAACAAAAAGGAAGTTGAGCTGCACTCTTTTTTGCTGTCTAGCACAATGATGCTCACTTGAATTTATAGCAGAAGGTACTCTTTACGATACAATGAGAAACCAAAGATTACATACCAATAAAATCAATTGTATGGTGCAGATTAAATGACAGTGCTAGTAAAGCTTAAGCAGAACACACAAGTTATGGTTCTATGCTTTTTGTAGTTTACCCCTTGCTTAGGTGGGTATTCCATGACCAATGAATTGGGGTCTTCCTTTGCATTTTTCTTCTTCTTTGAAAATATTTTTCCTCTCTAGCACTTCATTATTCTACCCGACTGGTTCACTAAAATATCGCATAGCAGTGATGAACGCAGATATCAATCATCAAAACTGATGTCTTTAATATCGAATCAAATATTAGTATATTATAATACTTTTAGCACCCTTTTTTTTTGGTACAATAGAGTATTATGCTGAGAGGCGTAAAGAAGATCAAATAATTGAGCTACAAAATGCAAGAATGTAAATTAATTAAGGCTAACACAATCCGCTAGATGCTAGTTATAACTCTGAAGCCAAAGAAAAACATTTGATTGATGATTTCCATACATTTTATTCCATGACTGATAAAAATAATCATCTAGTCAGAAAGATAAAGATTAATGAGCAGTGTATTTTTAAATTAAAGAAAGTAAAGGTGGTCAAAAGGGAGTTTTTTTATTATATATTCGGAATATTGTGGTTCATGCACAATCTGACAAGGTTGTGCTCTGAAAGGTCTAAAACTCACCACAATCAGCTAGGTACCTGCATGAGAAGAGTCTTCGTCCCAGCAGCAGAGAGGACATGTACGTTATATACAATCAACATCACATCCATGTTGTCGAGTTCACAAATTTTATAGGTAAAATGATGGCTGCAATGACCCAAACATTTACTAATTGCAAGAAACCAAGTTTCCTTTTTTCTAATAATGCGAGCAAATTTTTAGCAGCGCTAAAATATCTTCAAAACCTATTAAGAGCAACAGCTTGGGATTTGGGAAGAAAATTTATATACCCTGAAGCAGAGAAATTTAGGCAATCCAGCCTTGAGGTAACACGGATAGCACAAATCCTTTGATAAATTTAATCCCAAGAACTATCTCACAATAGAAGGGAGTAGTTGTACAACATTTAGTGTAGACCCAGCTAGTATATGAACTAGATATAATATACGGACAAGTTTGTTAACACACTAAGTTTAATCTTAATTAAGCATGCCTCAGTAGTGAGTTTTGTCTCAGTGTTATGCATGTAGGGAGACAACCATGAATTTGAGGACTAAACATCAATAAGCACTCATACATTCCACGCCTTCATACGGCTGCAAAGTAGTGTGCCAGCCTAACCCTGTCTAGCCAAAGTTCTTGTAACAACATTTAACTTTTGATTTCTAAAAATTGTAATGAAAAAAGGGACATGTCTTTGTAACCAGCAATGTAAAAATAATTATATAACTATCATGAAGAAGCTATATTACATCCATATTTTGACATAGTGGCTAATTTCTTACTAATTAAATCCGTACTCAAATTCTCAATAGATAATTATTCATATACATATTACTAGTTGTTTTATATCACAAATATTATTATGTCATGTATGGCCCATCTACTATTATTATTCTCAATAGAAAACAACCAAGGGTCCTTGATGCATATTGTTAAAACTGATTCCAACACAAAAGCTTAAATTTATAGGTGGATGGTCCATCTACTATTTCAAGGGTGACTGACTAAGTCGGAAGTATCACCTTGGTGACTAAATGTCAGGAGTTCGAGTTCAACCGCCACCCATATTAAATTCCAACACAAGGAAAGAAGTGAATTTGTGCATGGGCCATAGAGGCATGTTAAGAGTATAAAAATTAAATTGGGTCTTCAACTATCAACTTAATCTTTTAGTTGAATTGGTTCTTAACATGGTATCAAAGCACGTTTTGACAATGGCCTTGGGCCGAAGGTGGCTTGTTTATATATTTTTTTTTTATTTTTGATAAGCAAGTATAACAACCGAGGCTCGAACCTAAAGCCTCCAGAAAGATCAAGTGTCTTAAAGTCACTTGTCCTAATGGTAGTTGTTGGCTTGTTTATATTGTCTCCCCCTATGGTTTCTGACCTACTTGCAAATGTACATGCATGCAGCAAGAAGAATACTTACACGTCAGGGGGAGCGCCGATTTAAAAGTCTGATTGTGCGCATGTCAAGTCCACCGAAAAAAGAAAAATGTTGAATGAGAGTGTTGAAGTTGGCTATAAAGTGTCAAACATCGGATAAATATAAAATATAAAATGAATGAGCAACATATAATGGTGTAAGTCAAATCCTACTAATAAGGTTGACCTTTTAGTAGTGGAAGTCCGAACCATTATATGTAGCCCAATATTAAAATTTAACACGTATAAAAACAGAGAAAAAAAAAATAAAACAAAACCAAATTAGATGTAGTGTAGTTTCTAAATTTGGCATTCAAGAAGGGCAAAAACTAGAAAGTAAAGTAAAATAAACCAACCGTTGCTGGAAAGAAAGAAGAGAGTTATTGCTTAAATGGAGGGTCAGAGAGAGAGAGATGAAGATCTGGAGTTATGGCAAGAGAAAATTGCAAACCAGGGTGGGTATGCAGCTGTAGTTGCTGAATGGAAGATCCAGTTGAGCTAAAAAAAATTATCACTTAAATAAAAGAGGGACACAGACACGAGATTTGCATCTCCTTAGCCAATCCTAATTTTTCTTTTAAATTTAAAATCATAATATAGGATTCACATGCCCGTAACAAATCACACAATAGGATTCGCTATTCAGTGCTCCATACTCCTCAAGAAATGTTCAGTAGGCAGTATCTATGATTGTTATTGACCATGGAGAATTCACAATCCTCAACAATTAGCAATTACACCAGACTGGATTTCAAATGGCACATCAAGAGAGTCAAAATCACACGATAGGATGCAACTCTTCATTCCATGCTATTATTAGGTGCATCAGTTCTTCTCAAGACGAATATGAAAAGTTTTGAGCATATTTGGTGGACACAGAGCATGCCTCCGTTTCACTTAAAGACGGACTGGTACTATCATCCACCGGTGCATGTAAGTATAAACCCTAGTATCCAAAGCCCCTGAATTATTTTAGAACACAGGCACATGCCAAGGGCATTCCCTCTACAAAATGATTGCTATTAGCCCAGATCCAACAACTTCCATGAAATTATTCTTGAGCATTCACCCTTGAAATACCATTGAGTGGATCAACAACTCGACAAGTTGAAGAAACGTGGATCTTCTAGAGGGTCCAAGTGTACATAAACTAGGAAACTAATCAGGCGCCTTCTTAAAAAGACCATGTAAGTAAACCCACGCATGTAAATAAATACCATGAGAATGACAGAACTGGTTCAATTATGACTCGTCACTTACCAAATGATCAAGTGAAATATATAGATAGAAAAAGAATCTCAACGAAACTTCTTTCGGTTGAGGCTCAGACAAGCAACATCAGACAAGCAAATGAGGCTATGCAACTTAAGGTCCACACCCGCCTCAATGAATTTGTGGGAGCAAAGCGCCTGCCTAGATCCATTTTGTTTGTGTGTTGGCTAAGTCTCAACTACTAATTATTTGGCTGAGATTCCTTGCTCTCTCTCTACATATATTCTAGACCCTTCATATCCACCCTGCTCTTCAAAAAATGACACTACTGGTAGCATTATAGAACACAATAGACAAAACTAGGAGAACTAAGCATTCAATTTAGAGTCTTCAAGGATTTGGTCTTAAACTTGTTTATTCAAAAGGAACCAATTTGGCGGTTTCAGAACAGTACATGCCAGCCTTATTAGGTCCTTAACTGAGAATTTGAAGGGATTACGGTGAGCTCACCTTTGTCCATGGGGGTGAATAACTCGGCTCAAACCAAAAGTATTTGTTATTTAACTTTCCATTGGAAGACTGCAGAAATAACTCAGCTCACACCAGAAGCATTTGTTATCCAAATTTTCATTGGAAAACTGCAGCTCTCCAGGATCAATGATAAGAAGAATCAAATCTAACACATTGCTCAAGAGAAGATCCTTCAACTTCTTTGACCATTGACAGTATAGATTTTCTGAGGCACCATCTACCACCATAGATCTAGTAGATGAAGATTTATACCAAGGTAAAATAATCTAGAAGAAGACCAGCATACTAAAGCTATCACCTGACCAGAACACTTGAAAGATTCACAAAATTGCCAAGTAGCTCAGCTAGATAAACAAGAAATGACCCAAATTTTCATAGGACTCTGCACTGAAGTATAAGATCAATAGTGTTTTGTAGAGACAAAATTAAAGCCTCTTTCTTGTAGTTTTTTAATTGCTAACAAGCTATCAATGCAAATTTTAAAAGCATCACTGGTCTCTGAATACTTTAGGTAGCGTTTGGACTACAATTTTTGTTTAGGAATGAGAATGAGATTCTTGTTCTTCAAGTTCGGATTATAACTTTTTGGTCATGAAAATGACAATGGAATGGGAATCCTACTCCCATACCTATACTTGGTTCTCATTCCCATTCAAAAAAAATTATTCCAAAAGCTGCCTTAAGTCTCCACCGTGTTACTTAAATGAAAGCAGAAACTTATTTCTTGATGACGAGGGACCCTTGCCACCTGGTGGTGGGTTCATTTTGTTAATGTTCATCCAACCCCAAAGGCCCAAAAGCCACTTCAAGGATTACTTAACCCAGGACTCCAACAAAAATAAAATATCAGGATTGTATAAACAAAGATATGGGAAGTATGGTTATCCCAATCTCACAATGGCTTGCTCCCACAAAGCATCATATACATCAAAGCTAGACACAAAGCATTATATACATCCATCCAACCTTAAAAATCCTCTTCAAGAAGAAATCATACTTGGATCTGAATAAAAAATCTTAAGACATCATCGAAGAAAAGAGCAAATGAAGAAGACTCTCACTAGATGATGATGATAATGACACCTTTATGTTCCTGTTCCTGTTCATGGTAAGCTGCTGAAACTGAGTAAGATCAGTAACTATTCTGATTTACACTGTACCTTAGTTCTCAGTACATAGAGAACAAGTCATTGAATGGCTCTTTATATCAAAAGGGATGACTGTATTTCTAGCAAATGTAGAGACCTGTTAAGTGAATTGGCAAACCTTGCTTGAACAATCCAGAACATCATCTATGCAGTGACCAATAGAAATGATGTTTCATATGAACAATCGTTACCATGACACAGATAAAGTAAAAAACACAGGCATCAAGAAGTGAACAATATTGAGCGTAAATGAATTGTAAAAATCTCGAGGAACATGTTATATAGCATTAAGCAGTCTTCGAGTATAATTTAAGATCAGGAAAGGTACCAATTAATTCAATTGGTAGATTTTTGAAGTTGTTGAGACGTGAGGGAAATGAGTGACTGAAGCTTGGCAACTGCAGATGTCTTATCAGGTGGGCATTTGGACAGAGATAAGTTCAAGGAGTGAAGAGCCTCATCAAGCTTGCCTGCAGCCAATGCCAGACACCCCGCCTTATAAGCTTCATCTGCCTTTTTTGCATCATATCGAGGACTCACACCGTCATCAGGCCTCTTATTCTTAGCCACTGAAGAAGATGGAGGGTCCAGGAGAGTGGTGGCGCGTGCATACTCAAGATTAGCAATAGCTGTGTCAATCTCAGACATCATAGCCTCAGGCGTAGAGGGAAACATCTTCACGCCATCAAACACACTCCAGTGCCTATGTCCTTCACAAGAACCCATTTCACTACCTATTTGAGATTATTATATAATAGCTTACTCTTTACCATGGCAAAAGGGTCTTGTAATGTTGCCAAACCCAAATTGAGAATTTCAAATTGACCCAAGTAGGGCAAACTCCAAAAGATCAAAAATCAAGGTTCATGGTTTGGACTCAAACATGAATGCTGCCAATTCAAAACGAAATAGAGTCAAATCTACTAGCAAAATCAATCAAACAGCTATTTAATGACAAAAAAAAAATAATAACTTCAATAACATGAACAATCAGCAGAACAAAATTCAACTACTTATAGAATGTGTTTCGTGAGTATAATTTTCCAGAAAAAGAAAAAAGGGTAGAGAACTTTACCAATTAAAGAAACCCTTACCTGTGATTGAAATCTGATAAGAGAAGGTCCTGACTTGGTAAGAGGGACGGTGGTGAATTTGAAAAGTATTAGAACTTTACGTATCAGTTGCGAATTTGAATGGTTGTTCCAGAAAGAGAAGAGGAAAAGAATGGTTGGTGAGCTTGATCGCTCTCGACTGAAAGGTTTGCTCTAGAAGAGTAAAACAATGGGCCATAGGAATTACAGAGTAGTGGCAACTTCTCGCGGAACTCCCATTAACAATTTTCTTTTATTTTACAATATGATTTTTGTAATAAAGTCGGCATTTTGTTGACATTTACTAATCTAATTATAGTCTAATTGTGTGACAAGTGTCATTTCTAACTCTCAATTTCATTGTTTAATTTGATGTCGCGTGTCATTTCTAACTAAATATATAGATTTTTATTTATTATATATTCTTCATATTATTTTCAAATATTTATCTTAAATGTAGATATAAATATATTATTTTATATTTATTAATATATATGTAAGTTTCAAAATAATATAGATAAATAATTTAAATTTTCATAAAAATAAATTTATATATATAAATATTATCATTATTTGAATTTGACATAATTGATATTATCACATGACTAGAAAGATGTTAATTATATAAAATTATACATATAGAGAGAGAGAGTAAAATGTGTATCAGTTGACTGATATAACTTTATATCAGTTGCAACTTAACCAAGCCAATAAAGCGATGATACCGCATTAAATTTCACTTATACCCACTCAAGTGAATTTGTGGGAGCGGAGCGACCCGTCCGGATCCATAATTTTAAATGAGGTGTCACCACCTTATTAGTGCAACTGA
>JAYMTK010000570.1:0-21041 GCA_036897405.1 Pelargonium myrrhifolium
TTTAACGGAAAAGTTAACGGAATTTGGTTTTTTGCAAGTTTAGGGGGTTATGTGCTAACGGAAAAAGTTAAGGGGGGCCATCTGCCAAACCTTTAAAGTTTTGGGGGGTCATCTGCAATTATCCCAATTTTATTTATTAAAAGTTATCTCTCTTTTGCTTATTTGACATCATATAAGATTTAAGTGTATAGATAAGTTTTGAAATGTATGCTCAAATTATATGAATTATTATGTGCATTGTAATTAATATAGTCAACTATAGGGTATGAATAAATGCAATGCATGCACCCTCTAATTACTCACATTTCAAATCTATTTCAAAAAAGTAATACTAAAAAAATATATATTTTATGTTTTGGTCAACTTTGCATATGAGAATCAACTCAAAATTAACTTTTAAATGTAATACATATTTGCTAACAAATGTTTGCAAGTAAAAACAAAACAAAACAAATAAAATTATATATCAATATAAATAATGTTAATAAAAAGTAAAACAACTAGAATGTACACGTATGTTTTATATTAGTGCACAGTGTTGTTTAAAAATGTCTACCTATTTATTGAAAATGTTTGTTGTTCTTAATAAAAATATAATTTTATTTGTTAAAAGTTACCTCTACATTTTTATTACAAAAACAATATAAAAAGAACTTCCAAAAAAAAAAAAAAACTCTCTTATCTATTTTTACTTCTTGTCTTTTGCTTATATGACATCTTAAAAGATGACGTGTATATAGAGAAGTTTCGAAACGTATGCTCAAATTTTTGTTTTGAAAAATGTAAAAACTAGATAAGTTACACATTTGAAATAACTGGCCTCATAAATGTACAGAATAAATGCTAGTTAATTCAAAATGAAAAATAATATTATTTAATATTTCATATTGTCAACTCTACCCAATAGGGATGACGCAGTTGGTTAACACAGACTGCGTGAGTAGAAAGAGGTCTCGGCTTCGATCCTCACTCAACACACCTTTAGGGAGAGGGGAAATCCTTAATCTGTGAACAAATATCGAATGTGAATTAGTCTGAGTGTGGTCAAACGGCTTAAAGGTGTCAACCGCCAAAAAGTGCAGGCCGTTCTGAAACCCCATGGCTTAGACCGAAAAAAAATTGTCAACTCTACTTCTTTGATATCTATAGTACTAGCTAAATAAAAACATAAAAAGAGTGTTTATTAAATTGTCACATCCTCAAATTTTAGTTTTAATCAAGCTTTTTATTTAATTATAAATATACTCCGATCTATATAAAAAAAATGAGAAGAAAAAACAATTTAAAACCATGATAGTAATTACTCATGCTTAAAACACAAAACAAAAAAAACAAAAAAAAAAAAAACTTGTATAAAAAGATGTTATTGCTTAATGGTATTAAATTGAACTTTTAAATCACCTTGCAACTTTTTAGTTGAGTCGATTTTCCATTTCACGATATTACTAACATTGTTTAGCAAATTAAGATTTTGGGGTAATTGCACATGACCACTCCGTACTTTACACGTTTTACACATGTATATTTGATTCTACATAAAAAATCGTAAATAATAATTGATGAATAGGAAAGCGACACGTGGATCGCTTGACCGATCAACGGTCAAAAGACGAAAAGTCAAAGATACATGATTTGAGCCTATGTGGACCTATATAAATTACTTGTGTTAAACTCTTGAGAATATAGAGGCTCACGAAGGACTCATACTTCCTATGTAATTCATTCCTTGATTCCTATATTCTACACTTTATGAATTATCATTAAGTTCTAACTTCAGGATAAAGGAGACGTGTGGAGAATTTATAGATTCCCTGCGTTCTTACCCACTTCCACGAAGAAAGTTCTTGGTTTTCTTGAGAAGAGTTGTATAATATTTGGCCCCAAAGCCCTCTTTGATCTTTAAAAATAGTTGGTTAGCTTTACAATCCCGTTTGTGTGCAAAGTGACTTATTCTCATGCCGAAGGCGGTTTCCCGAGCACACATCCGGGTCTCCCGCTTAGCCGTGCGTTCTGTACGCAAGTAACAAGGCCCACACGTGGACTAGAAGCCCAAATTGGACTTCAAGATTCGACTCCATCAAACTTGTAGATCAAACCCATCAAGTGAAGATTGATGCCCAGCTGGGTATCAAGCCCAAAGTCCAAGCCCAAGATTGAAGATAAGAGACAAGACGATGTAGTTTAACACTTTAGTTATTTTTCGTCAGAAATAGTTAAATCAATACCCTAAACCTTTTTTTTTAACTTTCGGTTAAACTGTACTATGCCAATTTTTGACGGATAGGCCTCTCCGTTATAGAATATTCCATTTTCGATCATGTGTCATGCACATGACCTAAAATCAACAAAAAACAACCAAAAATCAACAAACTCGCGCTCGAGTTTGTTGATTTTGGGTTTGATTTTAGGCCATGTGCATGATACATGATTAAAAATTGAATATTCTGTTAAAAATAGAATATTATGTGACAAAGAGGCCCCTCCGTCAAAAAATGACATAGTACAAGATAACCGAAAGTTAAAAAAAATTCAGGATGCACATGTACAAAACATATAAAGTACAAAAAAATTCAGGATGCACAAGTACAAAACATATAAAGTACATGGTGGTCATATGCAGTTACCCCTAATATTTTTATTATTATTAATAAATATTCCCTTCAAGATATTGCTAGGAAACAAGCTAGTGGCCACTAATAAACTTTAGCTAGGCAAACATATTTTTCCACTAGTGAGTCTTGGTGGTTGTGATGGTCAACCAATTGGGCTCCATATATTGTCCAAAGTCCACATATTCATTTATTGTATAGTACAATAAATAGAAAAGAGGCTTATTAGGCTTGGCTTAGCCTATTAGCCAATTGAAAATGAAAAAAAAAGCCCACAATGACATGGTGCTCTAAAGCCAGCTTTTATTGCAATCTTAACCACTCAAATCCTAACTAATCACCACACTTTTGACCACATTATTATTGTCACCAATTAAGTGTTTGACCATCATTAATCTCATGTCTCAAGTCACTTACTACTTACTACATCTTTGTTGCTAAATTCCAAAATGACCCTTTAAGAAAAAAACTTTACCTTGTTTGGTAGTACTAAACTATATGGTCAATTGATACTATGTTAAATGGGTAAAATGTATATCAGTTGACTGATATAAAGTTATATCAGTTACAACTTAATAAAGCTAATGAGTTGATGACACCTCATTTAAAATCACATATACCCACTCAAGTGAATTTGTAGTAGCGGAGCGGCCCATTCGAATCCATGATTTTAAATGAGGTGTCATCACCTTATTAGTTTAATTGATATAATTTTATATTAGTCAACTGATATACATTATACCCATGTTAAATTTAGTTTTTTCTTAATACCATGAGGTGGAGTTGACAAAATGGACTCGTATGTGTGAGTACTCACAACTCAAATCTAAAAATATCGGGTTTGGATTTGATTTTTCAACCCTAAAAAATTCGGATGGGGTAGTAGTGTAAAATTTTCTTGACGGGTTAGGGTTGGGTATACCCGCTATTTTATGCCTAAAACCCGCTATTTGACCCTAATCCAACTCGATCCGACCTACCTAAAGACCATGTAGGATCGGGTTAGAGTGTTTTCAACCCGAATCGACCCTACTTTTTGCCACCTCTACCATGAGTTGTCTTAACATCCAAGCTAATCCCCATTCGAAACTTGGTCATGTTAAAGTTTCCAAAAATCCCCATGAGTGTGTTGAGTGGAGATCGAACCCGATAGCTCTTCACACTCACGCAATTCTGCATTACCAACTGCGCCACTACTCATAGGTGTTAATTTTATTTTTATTTTGGTATTGACCATGAGGTTTTTGAAGCAAGCTCGTGATTAACACGAGAACAACATCTTTAATCCATACCACACTCAGACTAATCCTTATTTGAGCCGGAAATGTAGATCGATAAAGGCGGTAAAACTTTCCATACCAAGCGCAACTACATTTTCTAGGTCATGAACTTGAGACCTTAGGTTAGGATGGAACAACCCCTTGACAATTAAAAAATTAATTTAAATAAATTGATATACATGAGAATTTCGATTTTTTTGTAAATTCTTAACACAAAACATTCAATTTATAAGATATACTATACATTTGACGCACTATGATTCATCCTACCGCAAACAAAATAAGCAAAATGTTATATCTATTAACTTCATTTTGATTTAAAAATAAATGGATTAGATTTGAGTTATTTATTTATTACTAAAAGATAACAAACATAATTAAAACAACTATATGGAAATTTTAAATTTTAATAGATCACTCAAAACTTAAAAATTACTCATGTTATTGACAAATTAATTGAGTGATTCACAAGGCTTATAGTGTTCAAAAATTAATAATTCATGCATGCACATTTTTCTGAAGAAAAGAACAAAAGTGAATAAATATATAAAAAGCAAATGCCAGATCAGACTCAGAACATCAAATGGTAGAAAGTTTTTGAAGTCATTTGGTAAAAGAATGGAGTCTTCTTGATGGACCACCACACCAGAGAGTGGACTCTCTCTCACTCCTTTGAATCTGTATGTTTGGGAGAGAGAGAGAGAGAAGCTAATAATTGCAATTTTTCAAGCCAACCCAGCAACCTAGTTTCTTTAATGTTAGAACCCAATATTCTTCTTCTTCTAAAGACTAAGCAAAAGCACAAAAGCTTCACTTTTGATTTTGCTGAAACTATATTTTTTTGGGGTCTTTGCCAGCTGAGCAGCTCAGTCTCAGTTTCTTTTGGATAAAAAAACCCTAACTTTTGATGGGTTTTCATGGATATTCCTGTTTTGTATTGATTCCTCTTTGAGGTACTTGTTATTCTTTGAATCTTCACATCTTTTGCTGTTCCTGCTGTGGTTGTGTTCTTGGTTTGATCTTTGAAGATTCAGTGAAATTGGGTTTGTTTTTGCTTGTTTCAGCTCTGTTTGGTTGCTTGGAAAATGTGGGAAATGAAAGGACTTGGTGATGCTAGAGCCTCTTTTCAGCTGAGAAGTTTTCAATAACAGTAGTTTCTCTTAAAGTGTGCTTTGGATTTCAGGTTAGCTATTGAATTTCTTGTTGTTTCTTTTCTCAGCTCCCAAAAGGGAGGATTTGGGTAGATTCACACTTTGTAGAAATATAATGGGTTTGCTTCAAGTTTTTTTTTTTTTTACCCTTTAGAGTCAAGTCTTTAGAAGATTTGTGTTTATAGATTTATGTGATCTGTTTATCACTTAACTTTGTTTGCTTTTAAGAATTGGATATTTGATATTTACTGTTTGTGTTTCTTAACTTGTTTGCATATTTGGTATTCACTTTTTAGATGTTTGGAAAGTTTTAATGGAAGTGAGAGTATGTGGCAACATTTTGCTTTGATGAATTTCCATATACAGTTAGTGTTTATGTACTATATTGTTCAACGGGCTGTTGAATCTTTCCGGTATTGTTCAATTTATTCACCTTTTACTTTCTCCGTGCAAATCGTAGCATTTTTATCTAAACTACAGATTTTTCTTCAATTGGGTTTACAGAAATGCTTAGTGTAGTGTACAGAACGAAAATAAGTCGTACAAAAGTAGATTGACCATTGGCATTGCACATCGCCAAAGGCTTGAAATTTGGAGTGAGACATATTAGAACGTTTTATTCTTATTTGTAAAATTCACCAATGACTTGGGAGTAGTAATTTCATAAATCCTAAGAAAATGTGGAGTTTGTGAACTCTAAAGCAAACCCTTAAGAGAACTAAATTTAGCGATAATTTTCTGCAGAATGATATAGAGGTTGTGTAAAAAAGTGGGTTTTAATCAATACACGCAACTTTTTTTCGAACAGTTACTAATCAGTGGAACATTTTTTCTTTTTAGCAGATATGTTACCCACTCGTGTGTCCTTTTTAGGATCACGTGTCTCGTGGCATTGATCGTTGTAGCTGACGTTATTGAAGATGGAAGTACTTTTTGCGTATCTAGTATTTGCTTGCTTTCATTCTTTTGTATCGCCCGATTCACAAGGTATCATACTCTTCCGGCACTCACTTGCTAAGGCTACGTATTGTTCTAATTACGTGCATTTTGTCATTGGAGACGAGAAAATAAACAAATAAAGCTAGTATTTGTTTAAATTTGACACGACTGGTTTCGGTCATTGCTATTTTAGTCGAGTTACTAATGTCCGGCATAACATGGGCTTTTATGGACTATACTGTTGATTGGATGGTTAACATGTAATATATTTATTTTTTTCTGTTTTAGGTGATGCACTCTATGCGTTCAGGACTTCGCTGAATGCTACACCCGATCAGCTCAAGGATTGGAATCCAAATATAGTAAACCCTTGCACGTGGTCTAATATTCAGTGTGACAATAACAATATCGTCTATTCTGTGTAAGTTGTTGTTTGGGATGCGACACACGTTTATGCCAAAAAATTGATGTTAATGCTAATTAAGTAGATCACATGAGAACATTTTACCTTCTTTACTTGCCCAATTTAAGTCGGGGTGTCCTTATATTTGTTATTTGTTTGCAGGACGCTATCGTCCATGAATTTCACTGGAACTTTGTCCCCGAAGATTGCTGTTTTGAAGAGCCTTTCTGTACTGTATGTATGGCGATATTGAAAAAAATATCTTTTTTGATAAGTTTAAGTCCTCAAAATTTTGTCGCTTCATTTTCTTGTACTGAAAACACGAGTTCCAAGATATTTACACATGTGAGAGCAAGTTGCTTTCTTGTCGAGACATAATGTGTACTAAGTGCAATTTTCATGCAGCACGTTGCGAGGAAATGGCATAATTGGAGAGATACCAGAAGAGTTTGGGAACTTGACGAGTTTGACCAACTTGGATTTGGAAGATAACCGTTTAACGGGTGAAATACCGTCTTCTTTGGGTAATCTTAAGAAGCTTCAATTCCTGTAAGTGACCCGTCTATGACTTTCAGTTTCCATGGCGATCTCTCTCTCTCTCTCTCTCTATATATATATATATATATATTTTCAATGTTCGTTACTGAAACTAAGACAATTTCATCACGTGAGCAGAGTTTTGAGTCATAACAAACTCACCGGCGCTATCCCCGAGTCACTTTCCGGTCTCACAAACTTGAACTCTCTGTGAGTGGCCGTATCTCGAAACTTAAAAATGATTACATGAGAATAAAATATGAATTTTCTTATGAATAATTGTTTTTAACGTCTTTGCAGCCAGCTTTCTTCAAATAATCTTAGCGGCCAAATTCCCGAGAATTTATTCCAAGTCCAACAATACAAGTACAAACATACATCTCTCTTTCTCTCTCTCTTCACATACAAACACACACTAACACAATTAAATTAAGGTAAAAGACCCAATTTGGTCCTTGAACTTTCGTGTTTGGACCTAAACACGAAAGTCCAGGGACCAAATTGAGTCTTTTACCTTAAATTAATATTGAATTTGGTCTAATACGGGTTGCTCATTGCAGTTTTACGGAAAATAAATTGTTTTGTGGCATAAATCGTTCTCATCCTTGTGTATCCATTAGTAACGGTTCAGGTAAGCGTTTGTTTTATGCAATACCGGAGCTATTTTCAGGATCATCGTCTTTCACTTCCCTCATTTATTTGTTTTCATCTCCAAACAGATGCTTCACATAAGCCAAAGGTTGGACTCATAGTAGGAATCGTTGGAGGACTCGTGATTCTTCTATTGGGAGGCGTGTTATTATTCCTATTCAAGGGTAGAAATAAAGGGTACAGGCGTGATGAGTTTGTAGACGTTGCAGGTTTGTTTTTGTGTTACTTTTGACTAAATATCCGAAATACACGAATGAGTTGAATTAATTGATGTTCTATGATATCTGTTAACAGTCACGTCAATTTCACATACTTTTGTAGTTAGGAACATGTGTACCTATATTGACCGTAAAAGTCGAGGAACTATGAATCTAGAAGTGATTCATATTATGGTAAATTGCAGATAAATACCTCGTACTTACCATCTTTTGCAGATAACTCCCCGTACTTTCAATATTTTCATCTTGTAAGTTAGATTTAGCTGTTTTTTTTCTCTTATCATGCAAATTGAGCCAAAAAGATTCAATTTGCTCCATGAACTTTCGTGTTTAGACCCAGTTTGGTCCACGAACTTCTGATATAAGCTCTAACGGCAGGGACCATTTTGGGTTAAAAAAAGTTCAGAGACTAAATTGGGTCCAAAAACAAAAGTTCGGGGACCAAATTGGGTATTTTACCTTTATTTTATGATTTCCTAGTAACTTCATTGATCTTAATTTTGGCTTTTCATTGTGATTGTGCTAGAAACTTCTCATAACATCTTGTGTTTTACCGTGCTTAATGCTCTTACGTATTTGGATTCTTGTGATCCATTTGCTGCTTTTTCGATATATTTGTCTTCTCTAACTATTTTCGATCTACTTTAATTTATTTTAATTTCTTTATTCAGGCGAGGTCGACCGAAGAATTGCATTTGGTCAGTTGAAACGATTTTCGTGGAGGGAACTGCAGCTAGCTACGGACAACTTCAGCGAGAAAAATGTCCTCGGGCAGGGAGGTTTTGGGAAAGTTTATAAAGGAGTGCTTGCTGATAATACAAAAGTTGCCGTGAAACGGTTAACTGATTTTGAAAGTCCGGGAGGAGACGCAGCTTTCCAACGTGAAGTTGAAATGATTAGTGTTGCCGTTCACCGGAATCTGCTGCGGCTGATCGGGTTTTGCACCACACCAACAGAGCGGCTTTTGGTGTATCCCTTCATGCAAAATCTGAGTGTCGCCTATCGTCTACGAGGTATTAGTTTCTCAACTCCGATGCAATTTTATATATATGTACTATCTTTCGTTAAGCATTTTGTATTTTTGTTGGATCTCTGGGAATCTTTTTGAAGCATAGTCGTAATTTTCAATTGAGTTCTAGAGGGATTTGTTACGATGTTCTGACTAACTTTGAGCTCTACTTCAGAGATAAAACCCGGGGATCCGGTTTTAGATTGGCCTATGAGAAAACGAGTGGCCTTAGGTGCAGCGCGTGGGTTGGAGTACCTTCACGAGCATTGCAACCCTAAGATTATTCACCGGGACGTGAAAGCTGCCAACATATTACTCGATGAAGATTTTGAAGCAGTTGTCGGTGACTTTGGCCTCGCTAAGTTGGTTGATGTGAAAAAGACCAATGTGACGACTCAAGTTCGCGGGACAATGGGCCACATAGCGCCCGAATACTTGTCCACCGGCAAGTCATCCGAAAGGACGGATGTGTTTGGCTACGGGATTATGCTTCTTGAGCTTGTAACGGGTCAACGAGCAATTGACTTTTCGCGCCTCGAAGAAGAAGACGATGTCTTATTACTGGACCATGTAAGTTAGCTTCACACATGTAAGGTATTTATCTGCAATTTACCGTTGTTTTTGCTTCTTGCGATGCCTAACTTCATAATTTCCCGCTTGTGAAGGTCAAGAAACTGGAGAGGGAGAAGAGGCTGGACGCTATTGTAGATCGCAACCTTTACAACAACTACAACAGTCAAGAAGTGGAGACGATGATCCAAGTCGCGTTGCTATGTACCCAAGGATCGCCGGAGGACCGTCCCGCTATGTCGGAGGTGGTAAGGATGCTGGAAGGAGAAGGGCTGGCCGAGAGGTGGGAGGAATGGCAGCACGTTGAAGTTACTCGCCGACAAGAGTACGAGAGAATACAGAGAAGGTTCGATTGGGGGGAAGATTCGGTACATAACCAGGACGCGATCGAGTTGTCGGGTGGACGATGAGGTCATGATATAAGCATATTCGTACTTTAACATATGATATGCACTCTAGAAAAAAGAGAATTATTTTTTTTTTTTTGTATGCGAAGAAAGAACCTGTGTTTTGTGTGATAACTTGCGTTTCATATATGATATGTTGCCATTTTATTTCTCGATGCTATCATCTTCTCGTGTTGTATGCTCGTTTTCTTGAAGGACTAGGAGATCGATAGTGCCGGAAATCACTCAACCAACATATCGGTAAGTTGGATACATTATTGAAAAGCTCGTTATCTTACAAGTGATGCTTGAATTGCAGGAATCGGGTCTAAGGAAACAAGAACGGATTCTCAATCCGGTAAGTGGTTTCTATCACATTTCACGTACTCAATAGTATACGTCTTTTACTGAAATGCTCGTTGTCTTACAAGTGATGCTTGGATTGCAGGAATCGGGTCTAAGGAAACAAGAACGGATTCTCAGTCCGGTAAGTGGTTCCTAACACACTTCACGTACTCAATAGTATACGTTTTCGCATACATTTATCTCATTTCTACTTGATAATACGATTTCTTGCATCGTTTTCATTTTGGACACAGAACTTCGTTGATCAACTTATCTAAACTATCCGAGGATGATCCGCCAATGGAGGTAGCTTCTTCCGCTTTCTTCTTCCACTCTCGCGCTTTTTCCCTTACCTCTTTTCCTCGCTTCCCGACCATCATTTCCACAATAAGACTAACGATTTCACTTCTCTTGCCCTTGCCCGTTTCCTTGATTTGCAGCCCGTTGCCCCACAAGGCGCAAACTTGCCCGGAGTTCGTGGTTTGCTCTCCACCGAGAGGCCAGCACAGGACGGGTACTCCATAACTCATGCTCTCCAACAAAGAGTTCCACCCGGCGTGCGTTATGAACAATCCCACGGATGGGTGGGCGAGCACTTTCTGCTGATCGCACCAACTAGCTATCATTCCTCGTTCGCCCACGTCTTCCACAAAACCTTCTGGCAAGATCACGGACTCTCCCATCGCAATGTCGGGCCTCAGGATCCAAAGAAAACGGTAACCACAACCTGCTAGCCCCCACGCTAACTCGACTACTTGTTCCTCTTTAAGCATAGACATGCTCCCGAAACTTACATACACCACCGAACCCGTCTCTCGTTGATCTAGCCACTCGAGGCATTCGTCGTTTTCTCGCCACAGGCTAGGGTTTGCCATATTCGGTTCCTTTTGAGACTTTTCGCGGATGAGGAGGCGGAAGAGAGGGCCTACGGTGTAAATGTGAGGGTAAATGGATGCGAGTGCTTCGAGTACATCGCCTTCGAGTTCTTCGAAGGTGTTGATGACGACGCCGGAGGAATTTGTGCAGTTTTGGGTTTGTTGTATCATGTAGTTTAACATGAAGTCTTGTGGGTTGGTGGTGAGGCACATGGATGGTATGTGCTTGAGCCTCATTTGCTTGGTTCCTGGTATCCAGTCTAGAGGTGTATCAAGATACCCATTGCTCTTGTAGCTTTCATCTGCAAAAATACAAAATGGAATAGCTTTTTTCAGGGTAAAATTTGTTGGGAGCGGATCAGTACATGTGTTGGTATTGCATGTGTATACATGTGTGTCACGTGTCCGTACTTGATTGGTTTGAATGGTTTGGTTACAAGTATTTTATTGACGCTCGTTTTATTGGTTACATGTACTGTATTGACGCGCGTTTGACACATGCACTACACATGTAATACTTACACATGTACCAAACATTTTTCAAATTTGTTTGTTCATTCAACATGAATAGTAAAAAAAAGGGTTAATTGTACTTATAGTATTCAAACTTATACGTGAAATCAAATATAGTACTCAATCTTTTATTGTACCATAGTTGGAATCCACATTTTTATTTTGTATCTAACTTGGTACCTACCATCGATTCAAGCTAACAGAACCGTTAATTTACTGACGTGTAAAGTATTTTTTTTATGTTTTTTTTTATAATTTCCACGCTAGCAAGTTAACGGTTCTGTTAGCTTGAATTGATGGTAGGTACCATATTTGGTACAAAATAAAAATATGGATACCAACTCTGGTAGAATAAAAGATTGAGTACTAGATTTAGTTTCGTGTATAAATTTGGATACTGAAAATACATTTAACCTTAAAAAAAAAAGAAAAAGAGAGACTTGGAGTATTGTATTCCATCGGTCTCCAAATAAGTGTCTTTTGTTTCTATTTTTAGATAATTAGTGTTCGAAGATTTTATTTTAGGTTACGTGGGTTAATTTTTGTTATGGAATGAAGAAAAGATCTAATCTTTGTACCCAATGGTCGAATTGACTTCAAAGTCTCCGCCTTTTTCAGGTCACGGTCGGAGACTTCTTGTTTTTCGAATCACCATAAAGGCTTTCCAAATCTTGTTAAAACGTTATCTGAAGTGGTAGGCGCTCCCACTCCATCTCCCAGGATGCTTGACGGGATTGTGGGGGCTTCCTATCTCATCCAATGCCCGCAGATGAGGCCGTTGAATGTCTAGAACTTCAACTCCCAAGTGAGTCTTAAAACGAGCAACGAAACGATGCCGTTGAATGTCTAGAACTTCAACTCCTAAGTGAGTCTTGAAACGAGCAACAAAACGACGCCGTTGGATGTCTAGAACTTCAACTCCTAAGTGAGTCTTGAAACGAGCAACGAAACGACGCCGTTGAATGTCTAGGACTTCAACTCTTAAGTGAGTCTTGAAACGAGCAACGATCCACCAATAACTAACCACACGACATGTCGCAAGGCCGTATCATAGAGTTTTTAGCCGTACAAACTAGGAATGTATCTTTTTTTTTCTTTTCATTTTGTTTTTCTTCTAAAAAGAACATTTTAAGGTCCGTATCTAGTGTGAAAGTTGCTAAACAAAAGCAAGTACAAAAAGTGGGGTTGGAACAGTGGTCAAGGTTAGAGGCGGCAATTCGGATCAATTAAAACTAATCCGAATAGATTTAAAAGGTTTGAATTTGTTCAGATCGAATTTTAGTGTAAAATGTGTAAATTAGTCCGATCTTATAATTTAACTGAAAAATTGTTCTGACTGATTTAAAATAATTATAAGTATGAATTAAATTTGAATGCCTGCGAATTCAGATCCAAACTATTAACTCTAATCAAGATGATTTGCTTAAGACACTTGAATTTAGAGTAGGCAATTTGGGTCATGACCCGTGACACGACACGAACACGAACACGAGTTTAAGCGGGTTTAAGTTTAGCATAATCGTGTTCGTGTCGGGTTCGTGTTGAATATCTTAACCCGTTTAATAATCGTGTCGTGTTCGTGTCGAACCCGTTTAATTAAACGGATCCTAAACGGGTCGTGTAACCCGTTTATTAACCCACCTATTTAAGGATAAAAATGTAAATTTTCAAACTTATCGTGTCAAAAATTACCCATATAAGTTAAACGGGTCAAATATATTGTGTCGTGTCGTGTCACTATCAACCTATTTATGTAAACGTGTCGGGTCGGGTCGTATATCTTTGAACCCAATTACTTAAACATGTTAGTCGTGTCAACCCGCTCATAAACGAGTCGTGTTCGTGTCGTGTATTTCAATCAGTTTAATAAACAGGTCGGGTTCGTGTTGATCTATTTAACATAATACTAAACTCTCAACATGACAGAACACGACCCATGAACACGAATTGCCACTTCTACTTGGATTTCTCCTCAGATGTCTCAGGTTCAAATCCCATCAGAACCATCCGGAGTTTTGACATTGTTGATAAAAGAAAAAGTCTAGAGCCAGAACGGGAGGTATGCTTTAAAATCGTCCAATGATAAAACTGACCCGAAAACACTCTTACGTAGATAATGAAAACAAAAGGTTAAGTAGGTATATTTACCTTTTAGGGGGATAATTCCTCTCCGGACAAGCTCCGCACATTGGTAGTAACCCATGAGACCAATACCCGAAGCGGTCCAAAACTGAACCCCCGGGACGCACAACTCTTTCGCGGCCCGCATTGCAAAAGTCATGACCGCATCCGAAACTATGGACGTTACGCGGGGAATGTCGGGATCCGAGTTCAGCTTCTCCAAAAGCGCCCGAAACGGGGCCAACCCGTTTTTCGACATTGACTCACATACCAAAGCAGTAGGCTGCTTGGTATCATCCCGGGCGGGCTGAGAAAGCCCGTCCGGGATGGTTTCAAATCGAAAATGGGGTAAGTCTTTGAGAGACTCAGGGCCGTTGGCGCGGACCAACCGCCTATGATTGTATTCGGTGTTGACAAAGGTAATGTGGAAACCCCGCGCGTGAAGAAGCTTGGCTAGTTGGAGGTGCGGGTTTACGTGCCCCGTTGAGGGGTACGGGACCACGACCGCATGAGCTTTCTGGTTTTGATTTTGATTTTGGTTTTGAATCTGACTAGTCTCCATAGAGATTTTCAAGTACTGTATTGGCCAACATGTTGAAATTATATATGAGAATGACTAGTAGATTTCAAATTTTCCATCATTGGAGAGTTGGGTGGATCTAATTGGAAATAAAAAAATAGCACATGATTCTTGAGATGGGAGATCACATCAAGTTGAATAAATTAATAAGTTCAATGATAATTAATAGGTAAAAGACCGATTTGGTCCGTGAACTTTTTATGTTTAGATCCAATTTAGTCCATAAATTCTTTTAATCTAAAATGGTCTATAAATTTTTGCATTTTTACCTAATTTAGTCCATGAACTTTCATTTGATCCAAAATGGTCCATAAACTTTCATGTTTGGACTCAATTTAGTCCAAATGGGAATGACTATTTTGGGTCACTATTTGAAAGTTCAGAGACTATTTTGGTCACTATTTAAAAGTTCAAGGACCAAATAGGGTCAAACAAAAGTTCATGGACTAAACTAAGTCCAAAAACAAAAGTTTAGGGACCATTATGGGTCAAAAATAAGTTCATGGACTAAATTGGATCAAAACACGAAAGTTCAGTGACTAAATTGGGTCTTTAGCCTAATTAATATTCTTTTTTTTTTTTTCAGTCTAAGCCATGAGGTTTCAGAGCGGGCCCGCACTTTTGGCGGTTGCCACCGTGTTTGACCACACCCAGACTATTCCCCATTCGAGGTTTGTTTACATGTTAAAGATTTCACCTCTCTCCAAATGCGTGTTGAGTGGGGATCGAAACCGAGATTTCTTCCCACTCACGCAACCTGTGTTAACCAACTGCGCCACCCCTATTGGCTCTAATTAATATTCTTTTACTTATACTTATGTGCATCATTTTAAAAATTAATGTTTACGTATCAATTATTTTATTAATAACTTTGTTGAATTACAAATAAGATTATTTATTTAATTCTTTTTTTTTTATAGAGAAAAATAGCGAAAATTTATTCAGAATCACGAGCTAAAGGCTCAACTATTACATCCAAAACTACATTACCAATCCAATCAACTATTAGATGCTAACTTATCATCACATTGATGGGTTTAATGTATATCATTGACTGATATAAAATTATACTCCCTCCGTCCCAAAATGAGTGTCTTGTTTTAAATCAATTTTTGTCCCAAAATGAGTGTCCACTTTCTCTTTATAGGAAGTTAGTTATGCATGAATTGTCAATAATATCCTCATAGTAAGTTAGTTAGTATCCATTAACACATGATCATAAGGATACAAGAGTAAATATACAACACTAACTAACTTATCCTTAATTTCTCTCAAATTAGAAATGAGGACACTCATTTTGGGACGGAGGGAGTAATAGACAATTTCAATCTGAACTCGTGACCACTCAAAATTTGTCTGAATTTTATAGATTCAAGTTGCACAAAATGGACTCGATTGAATTATACCGAAAATATTGTGGGTCAAGTTGAGCTCAAACCCGCACATTTTGCATGTTAAATATGAAAGTCACACATCTTTCAATTCGGATTTTATTTAAGTACCTCCAACCCTATCATGAACTCAACCCTAAATTCAAACTACTCCAAAACTAACATCACATTAATTAAATACATACAAAATCTTTGAACAAAGGATGGGACTTGAGTACTACTATTCACATAACCACAATGGCCCAACCCAGTTATTATCGTTTTAGGGCTTTTATTCCTTGTTTCTCTTGTAAAGTTCACTTACAAGGTGCTATGTTGACTGTTGAGTCCAACATTCTTTTGGTTCTAATTAATATCAAATACAGCACCACCTTAGAAGGATTAGATCCATTATGCTATCAAGTCGGGACCCAAAAAAATGCAATCAAGTCGGGATAAAATAAAATAAAAAAAGTGCTAATATGCTATTCGGTCGCTTTTATCGATTATCATATCAAGCCAGTGGTAATATGTGGGTCGCGACTGACTTCGTAAATAAAATATGTCGAAACTTTAAATCCGGTCAAACCCTCTTGGAAGTTGGCCTAGACTGTTCGAGTTAAAATGCACGCATGTTTATTGAACATCATGTACAGGTCATGACTTGATGTTGTCCAACAAAAGAAGCAACAGCTCACAACCGTTGGCTCATTTGCAAGTTTTAACACCACAAACTACGGGAAAAAAATTGTTACAATAAAATTGCGATTTGATTGTGAGGATAAATACATAATTCCATTTATCTTTAATACATGTATAGATATAATTTGTAATATTGCAAACATCTGTCACACACATCTACATGTCATTGTCAGATCAACATGTATAATAACTATAACTAAAATGACCAAATTACTCTCTAACGGCTCTCTCACCACTTACAAAAATAGCCGTTTTGCCGTCTGGCCGGACATTCTTTTTTAATTAGGAGTTTAGGAGACCTATTAGTTAATGTCACTAATTAATGCTAAAATTATAATTTGGTTTCAACAAATATTTAGCACTTGTAATTTGATAATCAATGAAAGCAAAGCATACAATAATTCAAAATAGTGTGGACCTATTCACATTCACATAACCATGCATTTGAAACTTGACCCTTTTTTTTGTCGATTTATGTCGCAAAATAAATTTGAATCATTTTTAAGTCAAATCGAACTACATTTATATTGAATGCGCACATTATATGCTGAAAGTCTTGTATGAACCCTATAAATCATGCTTTCTGCAAGCCCGATTTGGATTAAACCTTTCAAACTAAACATGATAAAACTCCAACATGAAATTTACTCGACATTAACAGATTGTTATGCTTTATTGTAATACTAACAAATTAATGCGTCTACTGATCTCATTTATGATCATCTTAAACCCGACTTATAGTTTTGTGAGCCCACCACCTGCATGCACACATACATACAAAAGTGGCACAACTCTCCTTACTCTATATTTTTAATTACAAGTGCAATTCCAAGTAATTGCAACTTGCAAGTTTGAGAGAAGAAGAAAAAAAGGGACACCAATACCATTTATGTTTTGCAACTTGCAAGAACATGGCCTTATAGGTTTGTGTAGTGTTGTTTTTGCTTGTCCATGCCATTCTCATTATTATTTTTTTGTGCTCAATGAGTGATTTGTTCTCAAAGGTTCCTTTGTTTCCTTCCTTTTGCCCCAATCACATTTTCTTTTATTGTTCTTGGTAATCTTCTTTAGTTATAGAATTTGTTTTCTTTTAGTAGAGCTTTCGGTTTATGTCAAACTAACAATAAAATTAAAGTTGGAAAAAAATTTAGGTCACACATTTTAATAAAATTATAAATCTAGCCGAACGAATTCACGTAAATTCACACATTTTCAATTAGAATACAACTTTCGTAATTTGTCTAAAACAATCAAGGTTGATGATTACTTGGGGTAGTTAATTAATTTTTCTATTACTATAACTTTACCTTACTTTAACCTTTCTCTCTTATTTTTCAATCATTGTCTTGCGCAAGCTAACAATTCCTAGTGCACTTTGCAAATTGAGAGCCAGCCAAGTAATAAAATGTTATTTTAATGCTCACTTCAATCTTTTCCTTCATTTGTTTAAACCTTTTCAAACCCATTATCTAGAGATGCTTATCTTGTGAAGACTTTTCAAGCAAAACTTCAAAAGTTCATATGCATTTGGGGAAATGTAAAAGGATGAAGGTTAAAATTTAGAAAATTACTTTTGCGGAGATAGTGGCACAAATGGAGAAATCAAGAAAGATAAGATGAGTGAGCAAAAGAAAATTCAAGATAAATCAAGTGATTGTTTAGTAGATGTTCGAGTAAAATGGACATCAGTTGACTGATATAACTTTATATCAATTGTAATTTAAACTAAGTTAATGAAATGGTGACACCGGCCTCATTAAATTTTACTTTTATCCGTTCGAATGAATTTGTAAGAGCGAAGCGATCCATCTGGATTCATAATTTTAAATGAGATGTAATCACTTTATTAATTTTTTAAACTCAAAAATACACCGTTTATGTTGCAATTGATATAAAATTATATAACAGTCGACTCAGGACTACAAGGACTATGTTTGTGACTCAAATTATGCATTAAGACAACGCTAAAATGCGCCGGGGTGTAGTAGTGAACTACGTTGCCAAATGGTGTGGGACCCATGCCACCGGACACCCTCTCCCCAGATGGCTGCGTCGTTATCTGGAACTACATGTGCGTATGTTAGCGGAATCCAGAGAATAATCCACGATTGCCGGAGAAGAGACAACTCATCATCCAGTGAGTGATTTATAGAGTGCCACGTGTATCCTATCATTTGGCTTTGCTTTGGTGGCATTTAGCTCTAACAGCACATTCGCAGCGCAAATTAGAGATTGTACCTCCAATTATGTTTTGATTTACATTTTTTTTTTTTGCGTTACCTATGCGCATGCCATTGTAGTTATTGTTGAATCATGTGTGTTATGGTGCTGTATTTTTTTCAAGTTACATTGTATGAAGCATGTTTTTGTGTTCAAAACGTGACGTATTCGTGTTGAGTTATACAATACAATTAACTCTCACGACACGCACATACGAATTGTCAACTCTAAAATGAGTCAAAAGCTATGAGTGCCAATAAAAGAAGCGTATAGAGGACTGAGGCCAACATACCTCAGCCCTCAAGACGCGCAGAGCAATCCATCAGAATCTATCACATTGTTCAGTGCAATCTTCAGAAGGCCTGGCATGCAAGCTTGCCTGAGCCGTCTTAACACGTGTTGTTACTCCAAAACATGCATGTTCTCGCTCTTTAGGACTGCAAAGAGAACTCAAGTATTATATTACGTACATAAAACATGAACATAAATTTAACAAGGACAATCAATTGCGTGACAGGGCACAAATGTAATTGCTTCATGGAGGCACTTATTTATGGTATCCAATTCCAATGCCATGGAAAATGCCCCAACCCTCTAATGAATCTCTATGGAGTGCAATTGGTAGTGAAACAAAGGAGATGAGTGCAAGAGCTTAAACACAAGACATAAAGAGACAATTTCTCTCTACATGGAGCTTCCTAGAAGTCATAGTGCAAGATGGCAGAGAATGTACTGACATACAGCCCAGTTTCCTGACAATGGTGTGCAGCCTCAAGCAGAAACTATTGTCTTGCTTGTCCATCGGTCAAGAATTGCCCCAACTCGCCTTCTTCTACCATCTCATAACAACAGCTCAACAAGAAGTTGCTTTAGCATCAAGTTTCTCTGCCTCTGTTAGTCCAGAGTACCTCTCCAAGTCCATGATAATAGTACTCTAATGCTGCAGGGAGATTACCCAGACGCAAATAAGCCGACCCGTAATGCCTAAATATGCTACATATCTATCTCTGGCTCTGCATAAGCATCCATTGATCACTCCAAGTTTCTGTCCCGCCCCAAAACCTTCAGAAAGGATCCCATGGTCCACAAGCACAATCGATTTATATGTGCACACCATCAATGTTATATCCTTCACCTTTACACTTAAAAGCAGAACAGGTGGAGGAGTCTTTTTCACTTTTTGAAACACTCGCTCAAGACAACAAATGAGGCTCCAGCAGGCAAGTCGCGCACAGCAGACAATTTGAACCACGAGAAATCTTCAATAGTATTAAAAAGTGCAAATTGGTAGATCTCCAAAACTTTCATCATATGATCATTAAAACTTCTGCCGATACCATTGCCATTGCATGAAACTGAGGTGGCAACAACAGAACATTGTTATCTTTAGTGTCTCCCACAAACAGACCCATGAAATAACCAGAACAATAACACCAAGCCACCAACCAGGTTCCTAGATAATACGGCAAGCCATATGTGCATGCTAGTAGCATTCTCTTAATCATCACCAGTCAGTCATTTCTTGAGAAAGCTCACAGCAATGAAACAAGGTAACCAAGCATCAAAACAAAATGTGCAAGAAACTTTACCTTCAAAATGTGTGCCAAGGAAAAAGGAAGGATTATAGTCACAACTCATAATGGTTCATTTGAACTCAATTCATGAACAAGGTCATCATAATAACTTTGAGAACTCAGAGTAGATGCTTTTACAAATAATCACAGATCAGTACCTCATGGCAGCAATGGATTGGGAAGGAGCCTCAGTTCTTATAGTTTTTGGCTTTACGCCTTGAGCTTCTTATGCAATGCTTCTAATTGATCCCAGTTTCTCTGAAACAAATAGAAACAATAAATTCATTATCAATAAATAATGGTAGATGACAAAACATATCAAAAGAAAAATGCTCAGCTAATTTCGAATTGTGCCTTTCTGTTGGTTTTTGTTCTTATTCATGAACAATTAATGCTGCAGCATCAGATCAAAATGAAAAAAACAACAACCATTTATACAGATTCTGCTTCTATTTTCTCATGCAACCAACTAATTCTTCAAGTGAGCCTAGAGATCAAGTATCTACCATACTAATTGACATTTCCACTAGCTTTCACAGAAATCAAACAGTGCACGCAATAGAGTAAAGCATTATAAAGTGCATTCGTAGTCGTTTCCATTTTCTCAGGAAACAAACTAAGACTACGTTTCCGTTTCCATCTTCCTGCATTTTCTCGGGAAACAAAAGGGCGACAATAACCTAACCTGTGGAAGAGGGAACTGAGCCGAAGGCGTAGTCTGTTCGAGAATTCTGGAGCAGATCCGTACAGCTACTCATGTCTAGATCAATCTGTTGGAATTTTTTCCGATAAATCGTCTCACTATTTCACTCGTGTATCACACATCTAAACCAAAGATAAATACAGCGGAAATATAAATAAAAGATGAACACAATATTTAACGTGGTTCGGCAAAATGCCTACGTCCACACGACAGAGGCAGCAGTAGTGATTGATAAAAAGGAAAGTTACACCGTACTATATATGAGAAAAATACTCTTAATTTTTC